>JAUCNO010001197.1:567535-578840 GCA_032353835.1 Enteromius viviparus
TTATTTATGAGTAAATTAACTTTTTAAATATTTTTTTTAAAAGGAAGTCAGTGTTGTGTTAATATATATATATATATATATTTTTTTGTTTTAAAAAAGAAAAAATATATAATATAATTATAAGAAGTGCCCTTTATTTCAATTGAGCCCCTGCCCCTCAGAATGTCTGTGCACGTCCCTGGTCTTAAGTGTCTCTTTTGATTATTTTAAATGGTGGTGACTAACCCAAGCTTTAGAGCGCTATGTACATATATGGCAACATGGTGTTTGTTCATCTTGGTTTAAATTCATCCACCTAATCTAATCTCAAGTCACTCAGGAATGGGCAGCCTGGGCTGGGTTGATACAGTGACAGTATTTAAACCGAAGAGGAAATAAAACAGGTGGACTTGACCTTACCAGAGCATTGGAGGCCCTTTTAAACCTTTGAAGGGCCGCACTCTGTTCTGCGCTCAGTCTCTTTCCTGCCGACTCCCTCTTCAGAAGTCTTCTAACCGTAGACGTGGGCTTCCGCTTGGGCCGCAGACGCACGTGATGATTGCCCACTTGTCGCCACTGAAAGCAGAAGGGGCAGATCATAGACACCGGCAGGGCAGACGCTGTAATGGAGAGAGAAATATAGTTGAGGTTTTTGGCATGGCAACTGGTTAAAATAAATCAGGTGATGCTATGCTCTATTCTAAGGCTTGTTTGGCATTTTGGACAGCTTTTCCAATATGTGGTCATCCTACCCCTCTGTCGGGGCCGTCTTTGAGGTTTGTGAAGGCCGTGGAAAAGGATTCTAGTTTCACATCAGGAAATGTGGTCGGACTTCATGGGTTTAACTTAGTTTACCATTCCTTTTCAAAACCAACTGTCTGTTCTGTCGCTTACAAGGACTTATATAGACTATATTAAAATAAGCACTTTAAAATCTCATACGAGTCTATTAATATAAATAACAAAGCTGAAACTTACCATTGCTCTGACGCCTTTGCCTGCAATGAAAAAGCAGTACAAGAGTTAATCTTTAAATTTCAGACTTTATAAGAGTTAGAGTGGAATATCGCACTTTATGAATCATTCACGAGCTTGCAGGAGGTCTTACGCCCAATCTGATGAAGTAACACTGCGGTTTGTTTATATCTTATAGATTCCTACATGCAGGGTGATAACTCTGGGGCTTACTATGAATAAAATATATATTTCTCTGATATGTTCAATATGCTTTCAAACACTAAAAGTAAAATGACTTCCAGGAAGCCTTGGTAAAAATTCTACTGCACAAAAATACTGAGGTCAAAGTGTTGTACACAGAGCGGGTCGGTGGCCTGAACTCATGGCCATGACTTCTCAGGGGGTTTAATTTCCCAATAGACTTTATGTGTGTGTACCCTATTTTTAGAGATGGTGCTGTTCTGCCTACCTCCTTTATCTAAGCTTTATAATCCTGTCTAAAATTAGTTCACATTGCTTAAAGCTGTGTGTTGTTATTGTGTGGCACGTGCATGTTCAGGGGGGCTGGGTTTTTAATCATCCAATGTCCCATCATCTGCAACTGTTTGTGATGCCACAGCGGATGTTTCACAGCATGCCAAAGAGCTGAGGCAAACAACCTGTTCCCAATGAGAAGACAAGGAGCCATTATCTGGGCAGTGATGAAGTGTGAATGAAATCATTCCTACCTGCTATAAAGTCTGATAAATGTCACCCAAACAATAAACAAATGCATCTGTGCCACAGATTTTCTCTCTCTATAGAGTTTAGACTTCCCTTCTTCTGAATTACTGATAAAAAAAAAAATTCATTATGTAATGCATAAAAAATTGATTAGAAAAAAGAATAGAGGAAGCTACTGAGCTTCTTGTAACTTTTATAATTAAAATTAATTAAAACATTTTTTTAAAGAATTAGAGCTTAGAGGGTCAAATAAGCAGTATTATTTGTTTGTTATTTCATTGATGTTTTTATTATTTTGTTTAAATGTAAAGCTTTTCGAAAATCTAAGTATTTGTTTATTTTTGCTTTATTTCATTGCTATGTTTAATTGTATAAGAAGTTGAAATTTGCCTTTTGAAATAAGAAAAGGCACCTCTTTATTATCATTTGTTTGTTTTCTTTTGTTTAAAAGTAGAGCCATATTCCAAACTATCTGTATTTATAATGGCCGATAAATGAATATTAAAAAAAAAAAAAAAAAAAAAAAACGGATGAAACTCCCTTCAAGCATGTCATGAGTGTTGGCATTGTATAGTTATATATGTAGGCCGATATATCAGATTTTAAAACCAACAAACATTTGTATCGGCTTTCAAAATCCTTTATCGGTCAGGCTCTATTTGAAAGTCTTATTTACTACTTAATTGCTTCGTTTATTTATTTGATTTTGTTATATTGCAGCCATTTGCTAAAATCATTTAAGTTCATTTTTTCCCTCAATGTATACACAGCACCCCATACTGACAGAAAAACACAGAATTGTTCAAGATTTATTAAAAAAGAAAAACTGAAATATCACATAGTCTTAAGTATTTAGACCCTTTGCTGTGACACTCATATATTTAACTTCATTTGAGTCCAGCTGTGTTTGATTATACTGATTGGATTTGATTAGGAAAGCCACACACCTATCTATATAAGACCTTACAGCTCACAATGCATGTCAGAGCAAATAAGAATCATGAGGTTAAAGGAACTGCTTGAAGAGCTCAGAGACAGAATTGTGACAAGGCACAGATCTGGCCATGGTTACAAAAACATTCTGCTGCCATTAAGGTTTATAAGAGCACAGTGGCCTCCATAATCATTAAATGGAAGACGTTTGGGAAGACCAGAACCTTTCCTAGAGCTGGCTGTCCGGCCAAACTAAGCTATCAGGGGAGAAGAGCCTTGGTGAGAAAGGTAAAGATCACTGTGGCTGAGCTCCAGAGATGCAGTCAGATGGATGTAGAAAGTCCACCATCACTGCAGCCCTCCACCAGTCGGGGCTTTATGGCAGAGTGACCCGACGGAAGCCTCTCCTCAGTGCAAGACACATGAAAGCCTGCATGGAGTTTGCTAAAAAACACCTGAAGGACTCCAAGATTTTGAGAAATAAGATTCTCTGGTCTGATGAGACCAAGATAAATTCCTTAATTCTAAGCGGTATGTGTGGAGAAAACCAGGCACTGCTTATCACCTGTCCAATATAGTCCTAACAGTGAACCATGGTAATGGCAGCATCATGCTGTGGGGTGTTTTTCAGCTGCAGGGACAGGACGACTGGTTGCAATCGAGAGTAAGATGAATGCAGCCAAGTACAGGGATATCCTGGACCAAAACCTTCTCCAAAGTGCTCAGGACCTCAGACTGGGCCGAAGGTTACCTTCCAACAAGACAATGACCCTAAGCTTCACAACAACTCTGTGACTGTTCTTGAAAGGCACAGCCAGAGCCCTGACTTAAACCCAATTGAGCATCTCTGGAGAGACCTAAAAATGGCTGTCCAGCAACGTTTACCATCCAACCTGACAGAACTGGAGAGGATCTGCAGGGAGGAATGGCAGAGGAACCCCAAAACCAGGTGTGAAAAACTTGGTGCATCTTTCCCAAAAAGACTCATGGCTGTGTTCGATCAAAAGGATGCTTATACTAAACACTGAGCAAAGGGTCTGAATACTTAGGACCACGTGATATTTCAGTTTTTCTTTTTTAATGAATCTGCAAAATTGTAAACAATTCTGTGTTTTTCAGTCAATATGGGGCACTGTGGCTCATGCGATATTTCAAGCGACAACACACTGACCTTGCATTTCTCGCAGAAACTCAATCAAATCGCTAAAACTTTAATTCACAATGACTGGTGATGATGACGCAGCCTAGTTCAAGACATGGCACTCGACTGCTGCGTCTGACATGAGAATTGGGTTTGGAGTTCCCCTGCGTTTCATTTTGACTCATTAATTCACCAACTACCACTGTCTCATTCACTTTCAAAACCCTCTGTCCTAACCACAAAGAGTACTGTAAGAGTTCCTGTTCTCCAAATGCACCATCTAAACCACAGGATTTATTTCTCCAGTGATTCTAGACCACGCTATCTTTAGAGGTGTAAGATACTCGATGCTACAACAATAATCGTGAACTACAATTGACAACATGTGATCGAAATAATACCAACAGCGAACTGTTTACTCATACAGCATCGCTTAGTGACAAGACACGAGTGCCTGCCCCTTCTAGAGATCCCACGTGTGTGTCTCATGACAGTGCAGTGTGTGCAGTTCACTTCCCCTGGGTTTCTAAATGCAGCAAGTAGACAGCACGCAAGATGTGGGAGGCCATTACCACAGATACCTCAGCAACTCTGAGTCAGACTACCTCTCAGACGAGGTCACACAACCCCGCTTAAAGTATGAATAAGGAGACATGACAAGGTGGCCCTCCTCCATGATTTTCCATGTAGATCAAGATTGGACAAAAGTCACAACATCTTCTCAACATGCTCTTAAGCCAAATGTAATCTGACCCCAGCAACTGTTTCGGTGTAATGATAGGCACTCAATCTCTCTGAACTCTTCCTGGGCAATGACTGGTGCTGATCTAGCAGCCTCAGCAACTAATCTTCTGCTGACTCTGGAAAACTTATGCCAAATTATCAGATTGGAACAAGTGGATGGTGGCCTTTTTATATTCTCCAGGGTGTGAAATCAACACCAATCACCAGCCAAAAGCGGATAGTGTTTTACACAGCGGTGGGTATTTTTGCTCATCTACCAGTCGCTGTGGCGGCCGACGTGTACAATGTCTCCGAATGCTGTTACATACAGAAAGAGCCACGCACACATTCGATTTTATTTTGAGAAACAGATGAAAGACATGCTTTCAGTGTGCATTCCTGATTTGCTGTTCGTCATGCATGCTGAGTGAGGGCATTCCATACGCCACACATGAATTTCCATACCTTACAACTGAAAGATTTTGCCTTCCATACGCTTCAGGTACAATTTACTTTAAATCTTTTACACATTTAGAAAATAAATAAATAACAAATCATTACCTTTAACTCACAACTACTATAAGTATATCTAATTTGGTCCCCACAGTACACTACCATTATGCCACAATATATAAAATATATATCAAATATCAACTGCTTGACCATTTATATCATCGTCGTATGGAAACTATACTGTCAACTAGCTCTAAACTCTGGACAAAATGGACAATTGGTTATTACCATTATGCAACTCTGTAAAGTTGTTTTGAAGCTTTGCATTATGAAAAGCGCTGTAAATGAATTTACTTCTATCATTGTACATTCAGAGCGCTTGAAATAGACGTGAAACATTTTCAAATTACAAATATTTGTGGCTACCCAACCTTTTGGGGTTAAAGGTGAATTACAACAAGTGGTATATCGTGCCATTTAAAAGGTCTTTGCATGTTTGTTGAATATCAAATATATACAGCTATTATACTTATTCAATGGTCCACTATGAATAGTAGGCTAATAGTTAATTTACCTCCCTGACTGTCCTTAAATTGTGAAATTACACACCAAATGTCATCCAACACATACTCAGAATGAGCACAGGACATACTTTTTTCTAATTGCAATGAACTTTGATGTGGTTTTATCGCATTAATTTGATTCAGAACTGCTATTTTATCATCCATTGTGGAAATGAATCACATTATCCAGTTATGACTCATTTTTCCTGTGAGGGCGTTGCTCTAATGCTAACCTGCCAGAATAGAGTGGACACAATCATTCTTAAACAATGTGCTCGTAGATATTTCCAATCACCTACACATCACAAACACATATACATTCCATCCTATACGCGCTCTTCATACAACACTGTATTCAATCACTAGCTTGTTATTAAGCCATAAAAAGTGTCCTAAGTTTTAGAACGGTGAGACATGCTACTTTATTCTTATGGTTTAAATTTTAAACTATCACTTCATTTTTCACTCCGCAACGAAAAGTCGCCTCTTACAAAGGCATAAGGGCTAGTAAGCCGTTTATAGAAGATACGGTGCATTCTTCAAATAATATTCATCACGCGGTGCGCGTGCACTGAGAATCTGACATAACGTCACCCGATTCTTGAACCCTCGTGTTGATTAAAGAGCGCGAGAAAACGGAATCTTTCCGCGCGGCGCGGATGACTCGGGGTCGTTATAACAATCGTTCCATCGCTTCAAAACTTCCAACAGTGTTCCAGACAAAATATGCCCTTTGTCCCAGAATTCCTAAATGCCCACCACGTGTTATTTCCTCGTGTCGTAATATTAATTCTTTTGAAACATGCGCGCTGTGAAAAGCGACACAAGTTGAAATCATATCGCCAAATTGCTTTAAAAGTTACGAGAGGCAGTTGTTTACCTACTTGACGATGCGATACAAATGACGTATCTCTTTTAAAACTTAGCAAACTTATAATTTACGCAACATTAAAGGTATCAGTGAGAGTAGTATTTCTTATAAAAGTGATCGTTCATATAAAAGCATAAGTAGCAAAAAGTATTTGCAGGATGAATTCCAAGTTGCAAACTAACACGTGTCCATACCAGACCGATACATTTTGTTTCTATGATCAAATATTTAAACTATTACATAAGTGCTCTGTTCCATCTTTAAAGTAAATGTAATTCCTTAATGAACTTTATAACTTTAGAGAAGAATATATAACGCTACGCATCGAACGAATACACAAATATTACGGATAGGCTGAATTCTTATCCGTCATCGTGAGAACATCAGCAATTTCGAGAGGAATTTCAAAACATCTCCCAGAAAAGCTCGCACACTGTACCTCGTGAACGGGGAGTCTGTGTCTGGGATGCGCAGAATGTCTGAGAAGTGTCCTGGAATCAACAGGTCGAGCCTTGCCTCGCGTCCTGCAACCGAAGCGAAATGTTTCCCTGCACTAAATTAACTACAAAACAACAACAATGTATCAACATTCCACTCTGTGCTTCCGCAAGCACTGACGTCACCGATTCCTCGTGACCGCCCCCTCCATTCATGAAAATAACTTTATGCTGACGTCAGTCAGGCGGGAAACCAGGGGAGGCCAGAAATAGACGCAACTGAATACTTTGGGAAGGTTTGTTGTATTCATCGCTAAAACTTTATCGCATTTGTGGGTCAAATTATGTGTATACGAAACGAAAAGCTATTTTAGCACTTGATGGAATGAGAGACTGACACAGACATAGACACTGACAAAAGGTCATGGTTGTGTCTCTAAAATGCTCTAGAGCTGTGGTATGACATGCCTGTTCTGAGAACTCGTACACCCATTTATATCGTTGTTGGTCTTTTTGTAGCGTCTATGTTTATCAAAATATTCTGTAATGCACATGTCAATGAAGGGAATCCGAAGCGCCCCCTGTCTGCGATTAAAAAAAAAAGTGTCAGCTTTACGTTACAGTTGATGAAAATAAGCATACGCAGCAGTGACAAACACCTTCTGTGCTCCCGCCACATTTGCTTCCACATGGAAGAGAACTGCTGTGTCAACGTGACAGTAAGATTGTAGATGATTTGAATAATGTTCTGCATATATCTAAATAGCTAATGATTTATAAAGAAGTAGAACAATGTGGATCCCACATGCACAACATTGCGTTGTCTGTGGGGCAGTGTTTTTGCTGTATTGGTTTTTATTTTCTACATTGTTTTTATTTGTATATTTTGTTTTCATTTTATTATGAAAGGTTAAATAATTTTGTTGTGCATTTTTACACTTTTAATTATAAATTTATAAAGACTAGGAACGTTAAAAAGTTGACGTTTTTATTTGCTTGTGCTGGAAAGCACATTGGTCGACTGTTGCTGTTATAAATGGTGCTATAAATAAATTAACTTGAAACTTTATTTGAACTTTATTTGATTTTTATGAAATTTTTACAGATATTCAGGTAACAGAAATCTTTTATAGTTTTAGTTAAGTTAACTATAATCTATAATATTGATGGCTGTATATATAAAGCTATATTTTTTTGCATAAATTATGTGGATCTGGCATTTTCTCACTTTCTCTACCAGAGAGTGACTCTCTGAGGAAGCATATGGGTTTGATATCAGTGTTTAGGCTTCTGACGTCCTTTTTTTTTTCATGTCTAGAAATCTGTGTGGCATTTAATTTATTCTATGATCTGTATCATCAGTGTCGAACTTTTAACGTTAGACAGCTCAAAACATGCTTTTTGTTCACATTAAATCTTGAGTGTGTGTTGTTCTATTTATTCTCACAACAAAGCACACAACATAATTTCTAAATAATCACTAACAAGTCTTTAATATAAAGTAAAATATCTTCAAGTTTTTAAAAAAACCTAATAATTAAAGTTTGATGATAATCAGTATTTACTATAAATATTGAGAAGACAGGTAAAAATATCACTTTACCAAAACCCCCACACCTGATATTTGGTGCATTCTTATGGCAGCAAAGCACACACCTCAAAAGAGAAAAAGACAAATGTAGCTCAAATAACATAAAAGAAGTGATGGACTGCCATTCTCCTTCCCGTGGGATTCCTGTGGGACTTGTGGGAAACCACCATGTGAATGTAAAAAAAAAAAGAGAGAGGATAAATCTCTTAAGTGGAAACACATCCTCAAGTTCTTAAGATCATGCCGGCTTAAGCCAAACATTAGATAGACCTGTGTTAATCTTATGTTTAGTCTTAATAGCACTTTACGTCATTACAATAAAGAATCTTGATGATTTCTTCAGTTAAAAAGTCCTGAAATACTTATTTTTTTAATACAGAAAAATGTTTTTGCAGGTTTTAAATTTCCCCTGTGACACTGGATTTATATTTGGAATTGTGACTATTGTGCCAATGACATCATAAAAATATGGTTAATATGAAAAACACTTTATATAACAAGTGGGCAGTTTGGCGTGGCAAATGTGTAAGTATTAAGTCTTGTATATTGGCTTAGTCCAACATTAATTTAAGAATATTCCATCACATCTGAAATCCTCAGCAAAATCTGCCTAGTAGTTTCGAAAAAACACATGGGATATTTTGTTCCACCTTTAGAAGTGGCATGCATATTTCATGTCTGGAAGGCTTTCAGAAGTAGCCATTCATTGTTCCTGTCAGAGAAGTATGTTTTCAACAATACTTACAGCAACTGTAACCAGGCACATATGTGTATTTTCTGCGCAGAGGTCGGATTACAAGCACATGTTGTTTCTGCTGAGTACCTTACAGTGTGTGTTCTCTGTGGTGTTCTTTTCTGGGTGAAAGTTCTGTTTTCTTTTGTCTGGCAGCAGGCACAGTAATGTCTGTTTCCATGTCTGACATCATTTTCAAAGTGAAGATTCTTGGAAACATTGTTCCTTGTAATCCCCAAATGCTTCATAGTAACGGTGCCACCCAGAGACATCTAATCACCCAGAGTACAAGTGCTTTAAGCGGAAGATAATATGACTCTGTGGTTGTTGACATGTTCAGGGATGAAAAATCTATGATGTTGCCCTAAAATGAAAGAAATAAATGAACACGTAGGCTACATGTTTGTCTGATTTCATCAATCTATTAACGCACAGATGACTATGATGTTATAAAAAAAATCCTGAACTATGTATCATGAGTTACTGTAATCAATACTACTCTTATATGCATGTTTTTATTTTTCTGATGACTGGTTGTCTTTCGCTCATGCCGTGTGGCTCCAGTGCTGTAGATGGCGCTGTCGCTCTCTCAGGAAACTCTCTCACTGCAGCAGAAGTAGAAACAGTACACGGCAAATCATGTAGCAGAGCCTCTGATAAACTAAGGTAGTTTATTAGCATTCCCTTCATATTATGTGCTTATTGTGTCAGTATATTAAATCTATTTTAGTGTTAGCACTAGGTGGTATTGCTTAAAAAGTACATTTTGGCTAATGTTCTGTGTTTTTTTGCTAATACGGCACCGTTACCTGCTTGTAAACAGTACAGCAAACACTGAAATAAAAGCTGTTAAAGGCAATAAATGTCGCTTATTAACACCTCGCAGCACGATGAATTAGCGAGTTTTCTTAGTATAACCACATTAATTTGCTAAATAAGGTTAGGACATATCAACAAACCGCGGAGCTTATATAGATTAACGTTACCTTTGTTTGTTTGTAATATCTATATTATAACTAAAAGCTTGTGGTGTTTATGTCTTACACAGTTAAAGTAAGTAGAACGGGTGGAAATTGTCAAAATGAATCGACCCAAGCCAACAAGCATTAGGCGACCTAGTAACACCAAACCATCAGGTAAGATTTTAGCTGTGATTATGGCAAAGAAATAGATGAGTTAACCCTGTATACGCCTCAAACCCGTTTTTATCATCCTGTGATGTCCCTCAGGTCACCCACCTCCAGGAGATTTCATTGCTCTTGGAGCGAAGAGTCAGGGCAGTGAGCCGAAAGCAATCCCAACTCTCTTAAAGCCAGCATCCACCGGTTTGCCCCCAGACCGCAAGAGAGAGGCGTCTTCATCTCTTCCCTCTTCCTCCAGCCTGTCCAGTCTTTCCAAACGGCCCAAGCACTCTTCTACTCCACCCAGTGCCCTCTCACGCCTCGCTGAGGTGGCTGCTGTTGACAAAAGATCAATATCCCCTTCCATTAAAGAGCCATCTGTCATTCCTATTGAAGGTGAGATTAGCAAGCATTTAATCACAGGAAACTTTTATGCAATTTAAGGATTTATATTACCTTAACCAGCCCTTGCAAGCTCATGTTCCCAATCCAACCTACATTTTTAAAACATTGACTTACAGGTTATGTTTTATACCGAAACATGCAGCCATGCATGCAGCTTGTCAGCACATCAGCAGTGTCATTTAAACCAGGTTTAAAAAACAATAGAAGTAATGGTCACACTTTATTATAACGTCTACGTCTCACTACTAACAAACCATAAACCACAACTTTTAACCCAATAAACTCCTAATTTGCTACTTATTAATAATCAGTAAGGTAACTGTAAAGTTTAGGTAGTAAGTAGAAATATGGTCATGCAGAATATGTGCTTTATGAATACTAATGTACAGCCAATATGTTAACAATAGGCATGCTTACAGTCAACAGAAGAATTGGTCTTTATGCCAATGTATCGCTGAAGTAATTCTAAATTGAAGTGGGTCGAAAAAGCTCTTTAAGTTCAACTAATTGCATTTAATAGAAATAAAATTAAATTAAAAGTTTGATTTTAGTTTACAGTATATGCAGTTATATTGCATTTTACTGAATAATTTCTGAGTATTAGGGCTGTCCCCGACTATGAATTTTCATAGTCGAATCAGAATTTTCGAATCTTTCTATAGTCGACCGATAGTC
>JAUCNO010001197.1:596789-607602 GCA_032353835.1 Enteromius viviparus
AGAACAACTGTTAAGAGGAGACTGCGCGAATCAGGCCTTCATGGTCAAATAGCTGCCAGGAAACCACTGCTAAGGAGGGACAACAAGCAGAAGAGATTTGTTTGGGCCAAGAAACACAAGGAATGGACATTACACCAGTGGAAATAAAGTGCTCATGAAAATAAAGAAAATGCATTGAAAGAGAAGGTGTGTCCAAACCTTTGGCCTGTACTGTGTGTATGTATGTATCTGTGTGTGTATATATATATATATACATATTAAAGAGAGAGAAAAAAACATGTACATATTAATTATAAGTTAATTATTCATCTTAGTATACCATTTTTACAGCATAAAACTATGGTATCATGGTTGTTCCATTCAAAGTAAAATTTTGGTAAGTATACAATCTTAATATATAAATGCAACACATTTTCCTTAATTATTAATTAATGTGTTTTTATATATATATAAAATTGTTTAATGTATACATGTATATTATGTAAACAAAAATGTTCATTTTGAAAGCAATTAATCCCGATTAATCCTTTGACAGCACTAGTTTATACTGTTTGGATAAAAGAATATGCCAATTGTGGATTTTTCCTTAGTGAGCCTGCATTCAACAGCCACATATTAAATGCAAGAATCATATCCTGTTTCTGCAGAGGCAATTAACCCCTCGAAATTATGATCCAGCAACAGAAATATCTCAATCAAGAGAACTTATGCCGCACTAAGAACATTTGAAGTGGGGAAATTGCATTGTGAATTAAGCCTATCAAATAGCATTCTCTGTTTATTGTTTGATGATGTTGGACGACCCATTTAGGCAGTCTATTTCCTATTCTATATTTCATTGATTTACTTTAATTAGGACTCTGTATTAAAACCACTGATATTAGCACCTTCACCCCCGATGGAGTTTCCACGCTCTTGTTTTGATTCCTCTCTCTGATTCAAAGAAAATGTCTTCACTGAAGCCCAGAAGCACTTTGAGCTGTTGTTGATGCTGTAAGTTGTTGTTGAGCCCCTGTGTATTTAAACCACGGCACACAGCCTTTAAAGATCAATACAGGCCTGCAAGAGCCGCTGCCATTGTTGCCCTAAAGCTTCCTTCAGTTAACTGGAAAAGGCTCTGAAATCTTTTTTTTTTTGTCTTTGTACGCTTTTTTACACAGGGCTAGATCTAGACTGACAATTGTAAAGTTGTAGGTTCAAAGGCTGTGATGGGTGACTCATGAACTTTTACTAGTCGCCCTTGGGAACGTAACCCCAGGAAGCCCAGGATAAAAGTGTAATTTCTATATCTCCGGATGTATTTGAGCCCTGCCAGATTGTTGGTTGAAAAGTATATACAAGCATACTCTAATAATCACCATTCTGAAAGTATGAGGACGGCAGGTAAGACTTAGATCCCTCAATGTTTTGACAGCTGCCTGAAGAGTTTTTGTCCTTCGCTGCTGTTGTGGCCTTAAAGTCAGTGACTCACTCAGCCGAGATCGGCCCAGCTGTGTACCGGGGATGTCTGGATCTGATCAAAGTTAGCGCGGGATTAGCGGTTAGCGCTGATGCTGGTGACAGCTCTAGAGTCTCTCTGCAGTTTGATCTGATTAGCGGATAGAGGGTGGATGAAGATGATTGTGAGGTGAAATGTTCCTGGGAATTAATTCCCACACCTGTGTTTTGTTCTCGGCGAGGTCATGACAACTCTCCGCTTATCCGTCAACAACAGGGATGCAGATGTTCGGAGCATGATGCCGTCTGCTTTCAGTGAGAATGTCTAAAACAGGAAGAATTTCTGTTATTTCGAGTTATCAATCATCCTCTAGCCTCTTTTTGTGTGTTGTGTTGCAACCAGTTCGCTGCTATCGTACAACTGTGTCATTGTGTCAATGTGTTCAACTTGAAGGAATAGTTTACCCAAAAATTCAATTACCCCATGATTTACTCACCCTTAGACCAAGTGTATATGACTTTCTTCTTTCAAATGAAGGCAATTGACCTTTAAACCCCTCCCCTGGTTACTGTTGCTCACTCGGACAAGCAAACATTGCTAACTGTCTCTTAGTGACAGCTGTCAGCGTGAAAACCTTGTCCTAAAATGTTTTTGATCAATTTTGGACATAGAGTGACCATCATTCAAGTGGGACTTGGAGTAGAGACCTGCGTTTAGGCCCGGGACCTGACTGGCCCCGACTTTTTTACGCCCCTCAAGCCGGGCTTTGGGACAATTTTTGACATCATAGTGCAGACACGTTTTTATATTTTAGAAATAAATCAATTAGTGAGTAAAATATTTCCATTCATACGTTATGATCAGCTCACTGTCTGCCTCTGGCTGCTTGGTAGCTACTTTAAAAAACACAAACTTATATTTAACGAACAAAAAATGTCTAAATTCGCTTAATAACAAACAGAACAAAATATAATCATTCTGCCATTACACTCAAAACTTAACTATTTTAATAGCTGAAACAGCAGTATAAGACGTTTTGGTAGAAGAGGAAAAGACGGGCTCGGGCTGGTAATTCTGATAAGCTGTCGGACACGGGCCGGGCTCGGGCCTAAATTTGAAGCCCTTGCAGGGAGGGATATTTTAAAAGATTGTCAAATAAATGTGTAAAAATACAGTTCACAATGTAACCATGAGAGTTAAGCCTCATATTACAATCACAAGGACACCATCCAACACGATGTAAGATGAAATGAATTTAACTAGAGATGTAGACCTTTGTGTATATGTTTTTGACCTACATTGTACATAACGTGAGAACAGATTGCTGTTTGGACTCACTAACTACATTAGCACGGACTCTTTAACGAACTTTACCGCTTTTAACATTTTTTTTTTATATTAACGTTTTGCTTGAGTTGAATATTATATCCGAATCATAGTGTGACAAGATTGGGATCGGGTTGTGGGTTCACATTGGGATTGTATTGCTCTGTTTACAGTTTACATTTTGCTCTGTGGTTTTGGTTGTGTTCAGGAAATGGAATAAAATTGGCTGTTTTTTCATTTTTGTGGCATAAACAACCATCAAACTAATGAAAGCTTTGGATCTTCCAGCTGAAGCCTAATGATCTGGTTTGCGTGCAACTGATACTCAACGTTCATGTGAGTCGGCGTAGCATAAGCGCCGGGGAGAAGTCATGAATGCAGAAGTGCAGAGGGCATAGCAAAACAACACACTGGTCGTGAATTGCAAGTACTAAATGAGGATTTATAAAGAAAAATGTCAGAGGATTTTGATATAAGTTGAGCGGAGACTGGTTTGTCTGAATGTGTGTACAACAGTTAGCGGGAGATAGCGGTTTACAAAGTTTAAAATATGGACATTTTTCTTAGTAAAAACGCATGTATTCCCTTTAGTAGGCAAAGGTCAATGATAGTTTCCAAAAATCAGTTCCAGAGCAGATTTTGGGTAGTCTGAGTTAACAAATTTCACAAAAAAAGAGTGTATTGTATGATGGGCAGAGAATTTTTATCTTTAAGCTGTAAATGCAGCAAGTCAGAGGATATCAAACATCTTTTGAGCCTATTTAAGAACACATAGTTTTTTTGGCTTTGTCACATGTTTCTGTGCACGTTCAAAACAACTTTTTACAAGTTACAAGTTACAATTACAAGTCAATAATTATTTTTTAAATCTGTAACCATTTGCAAAGTCAGCAAGTGTATAGTGATTTAAAATATGCTGAGAATTTAAGACACGAGCATGTTCCAGCCGTTAAGATCTAGATCAACCCGAAAATATGATTCATTCATGACATCACCATTTTTCCCATGAACACTAGTCATATGAAATGTTTTCGTAATGCTTTATCAATTTTGGAACATGACACCATTTATTCTCATATTATCCAGAAAAGAAGTCATGAAAAAACATGTAATGACAGAATCAATTTATTTAATAATGCTCTAATATCTCCACGAAAGTGCTTGATTTCTCCCTCAGAGTTTCCTCAACCTGTTTGACGTCAATACTGTGGCATTCCTCTCTTAAGTACAATTTGGTCTTAGTTGGGAAAGTGATCTGTTTTCAAAGAGCAGAGATCCATGACCCAAAACCATTGTTAGTGAACTCTGTCCTTAGCTCGGGCCCGAACAATACACCTTGTTTGGACAGGTGATCTTATTCCTAATGTGAAGAAGGCTTTGAGTGAGATAACAGGCTCAGACGTCTTTTAGAACAAAGGCGAAGGGTTTTAATCTGACAGCAGAATTCCCAGTTGATGCCACAAATTCTCAGTCTCAGACGCTTTCACCTTGTTTCAGATGCTTGTTGATTATAAAAACTCATCAAAGCTTTTCCTGAACCATTTTTTCCATTTAGTCATGTTGCATCGCAAATGGATGTCATACAAACACCCGAATGCTGCAAATGGGCTTGTAAATGAATGTCAATTATGTGGGCCAATTAGTGTGATGTGTTTACTGTGTAAACAGAGGCTGTTTGTTTGCGCTCTCTGCAGGTTTCCACTAAAGCTCTGTTTGCATTGGGTTTTCTTACTGAACGCTTCTCGGCTGTGAACCTTTTGATTCTCCCTTAATGATTTAATATCCATCTGTTGCGCCGCCATGTTTAAGGATCTAACCCTTGTACGCCGACAGCAGAGCGAGAGCGACAAACGGGTCTCTCTGGCGGTTGTACGTGTCTTTGAAAGCGTTCGCAGCTCAGGAGCGCTGCTTTCCCCCATTTTCTCGCCACACTCCAATTCCAAATGTCTGCTTTGTCAAATTAATAAGTGAGCACAGAAGCTGAAGAGTGCCTGAACTTGTCTGTGGAATACTTCAGAATGACAGGCCTGTCCGTATACAGCACTCCTCCCCGAATGGAAGCGGCGGGATATTACTCATTTGCTCTTTCAGAGTAGCCGAGCTGTGGATTAGGAGGCGTTAGGTGTCACCGTTGGACGTCTGCTGAAGAGCGATGCTGCAAGAAGCCTCTCTTAAATGAAGCATGGAATCAGCGGTCCCCTATGATTGGGTGATTTTTGCTTCAAACCCGGCCCTGTTTTACTAGGATTAGTGGTCATAGGTGAGTCAATGTGAGAGGGTGGGACTCACACCTGACTCAGGTGTGAAAAGTTGTAGTGATTTAGTGGATCTGCTAAGTTGTTCTCGTGCAGCTGGATCTCTGTAGCCCTTCTGTAACATCTATTTCTGGACCTTGCTGAGTTGAGGTCATGTTTGGCACTGGGCATTTGGTGTCTCCTCTGTCTTCTGCAGTCTTCCACTCTTCGGCTGCGCACTTCTTCCCGGCGTTTCCCAGCAGGCTGACCTCACCGCAGATCTTCATCCCCGGGCCTCTGCTCAGCTACGAGCTCCTGCGCAGTTACTTGCAGCCCGAGCCCTGCAAACAGGCCCTGCTATTGGCTGCTCAGTCTTCAGGACAACATGCTGAGAATATTGGTGAGACAATCTGACACATATAACTTCCTATATTCCACCTTTCACTTGTTACATTTGTATTGTCATGTGAAGAGAAAATGAGAAATTTTATCACACACAAAAAAAGATCATAATCATAGCGCAGTACATGTAGCAAGTTATTATTTATTTATTTATTTTTGATTGAAACAACTTATAACTTACATTAAATTATAAGTTAGGGCTAATAAACACTGTGGTAATTATAATTATTATTAGTGTTGCAGACTCAAGTTGTTATTTTTTAACAATTAAAATAAACATTTAATTAAAATAAAAAAAACAGAATGATAAATTATATGTAGAATATATATATATATATAATAAAAGAAAAGAGTGAAAGTGTGAGAAGGTATTTTTATTTATTTATAAATAGAAGACAAGTAGAATAGTGTTAAAGGGTCAAGGTATTTTTTTAAATAAATAAAAATCAACAAGTAGATAGAATTGAATATAGAGAGTGTTAGTGTTAGTCTCAAGTTATTATTTCTAAAATAAAAATTAACAAGCAATGGGAATTAAATAATACATCGAGATTTTATAATGAATTAGAAAAGCAAAGTTTTTTTTTAATAAACAGAAAGCTAGTAGATAGAATAGGTTAGTGTAAGAACGTCAAGTTTTAATAATAAAAACAAACAAGTAGTCTGTAAAAAAATAAACAAGAATAGACTATGAGAGTGTTAAAGGATCAAGTTATTATTAACGAAGCAAATAGATAGAATAGAAAAGAGATTGTTGGTGTTAGAAGGTGAAGGTTTTTAAAAAGAATAAAAGAAAGTAGATAGAATAGAGAGGGCCAAGTGTAGAATTGAAGAGACGTGTCAGTTTCTTGTAGATGGTTTAAGCTGCTCTGATCTTTTATCATCCTGATATTGTTCTTGTATTATCACTTATTATAAAGCTACTTACTAAATGAATTAATATATGTCCAAGAACTATTTATTTGTGTTGAAATCCCTTTATTATGTGTGAAGAAAGAGGGCACATAGTGATAGGAGAGACATTTAAGAAACTGATTGGCGATAACAACAATCAATTACACAGTTTAATAACTGGCTAATCAGAATAATGTATTCAATAAAGCTGTGTAATAATGAAAGCTGCGTAAATAAAACCTTTGAGAGATAAGATTTCTCTCTTATGTAATGTGTTGTGTGGCTAAAAGCTTGACGGGTGTCGTTTATTTATTTAGGTGATTTGCTCTTAATAATACATATGTGTAGCGTTCATTAAGAGAGGCCGTTTGTGAATCATATTCTCTCTCATAATTGTCCATCCTCATTTTACAGTATTTAATAGGATTCAAAATGTTTACAAAGGATTGGCTAACAACTCGTAACTAACAATCAATTATCCGGCTCTGCTGAAGAGGGTTTAATGAACGCTGCACTAATTATCCAATCTAGAGCCATTAGTTCCTTGTCAGCCTCTGGCAATTGTCTAATTGGTGGCTGCGATGTGGCTTCCAGATGAACCCCGGCCAGTGAAGCAGCGGCGAGCTCGGGCCAACTACAGCAGCTGGCAGCTGGAGGAGCTGGAGAAGGCCTTCGAGAGCACCCACTACCCAGACGTCTTCATGAGAGAAGCCCTGGCCCTCAGACTGGACCTGATAGAGGCCAGAGTGCAGGTTGCAATTGTTTTGCTCTCTTTCACTGAGAAATATGATTATTTACTAAATATTTCTCACCAGATTATTTATTTATTTATTTTTTGCAAAAATTGCGTTACTGTTGTTCTTTAAAGTTCTGTTTTGTCCCTTACTTTTTCCAGAGAGGAAATGCTGTAGGGACATAATAACATCTAGAAATTTCTAAATAATAATAAAGATAATTTTTATTTTCAACAAAGTATTTTATTTAAGGGACAAAGCAAAAAAATATAAATAAATAAATTATATATATATATATGATTTTTATAAATATTAATTTTTGTTTTTATAAGCATTTTCCGAATTATTTTCCCAATCTCTGGTTCTCTTAATGAGTCATTTATATGTATATTTTTCAAATAAAACACTTAATGAGAACTCTACTTGGGAACCAAACCTGGAAAAAGAACAAAAAAACTATATGGATTTTATTAATGGGTTATTGTCACTTTCCTAATTGTTTTTTCTGCTAAAAATTTCTTAAAAAGGCAATTTTCTTTTACTTAAACAGATATACATATATATAATGTGTGTGTTCTAGTAAAAAAAAAAATCTTTTATCTGTAAATTATGATTTTCTTAATGAGTTATGTTTGTTTTGTTTCTATTACTAAATATTAAAATAAGAGAAATCTACTTAAGACACTGGAAAAATAATATGATTTTCTTAATGAGTTTTGATGTTCCTAATGATTCTATTATTTATCTTTACATAATTTCTACAAAAAAAAACTTAGTAAATTTAATATTTTTTCCACTAAAAATTCTTAAGATACAAAAAAATGTCACACAATGTCACTACTAATACTGTAAAATTTTGCTGAATTAAATCTAACACACAATAAAAAAACCTAAAATAAAACATTTCCCTTTGTTCCTGTAGGTGTGGTTCCAAAACCGCAGAGCTAAAATGCGGCGGCAGATGAAGCTTCAGAGCCAGGCGGGAGAGCAGTGTGTCCGGCGTGACAGTGATGACAGACAGGTCGATTCGTCCAGCAGAAGCACAGCTCCAGAGCTCCACAGCAGCAGCAGCAGTCCAGGCTGGGATAGCAAACACCAGAAAGGAAGCCCCACTTGGTCCAAACCGTCCTCATCAGCTATCCACAGCCCTGTAAGCGACATGCTTCTGCTGGCAAGAGATCAGGAGGTGTCAGAGGAGCCCAGTCCAGAGGACTTCCGCTGCTGTAGCATTGCCAAACTGAGGGCGAAGGCCAGGGACTATGAGGCAGAGATCCACAGCACGGTGGCCAAGGCCAGCAGAGAGAGGCAGGTGAAGACACAGGTGTCTGCCGCAGGCCTGCATAGAGACTGAAACAGATGCAGCCATTATACAGTACCTCATACAGGACACATTAGAAATAACATTCAATTGATTATTTATTATTATGCACAATTACCCAAGTGATGAGGTTAAACAACTTTTCTGAGAGCAGCGAAACACATTTCTTAACTCTAAATTGTTTTCGTTTCTTAGATCGTCACAATGTCATGCATCATCTGTGAAACCAATGGACCCTTTTCAAATTTCTGGGATCTTTTTGAGAAACAGAAGTCATAGTAGTACTTCTATAGGGGATGAACAGAAACAAATGTTTGTGTGTGTGTGTGTGTGTGTGTGTGTGTGTGTGTTTGCTCCCATTTACCCTAATAGCAAAGATTAAATTCATGATGTTTTTTGGCTAAACATAGAAGGGGAAAACCAGATTTTGTTGGTCGGAAGAGAGTTAGATGTCAGATCTGCCATGTTTCACTCAGCAGGTGTGTTAAAAACACTCCACTGTGTTCTTTTTTTATTGAATTTGTAACTATAGTGTACCAAATATTTAAAAAAATCAAATATAAAAAATATCTCTGGAAACACATGATCTCAGTCTTTGAAACGGGTCCATGTCAAATCATAATTCTTTTTTTGTATTGTTATAGACAAATGTGAAGTAATATGTATCTACTCTTTTATTCATTTTTTTTCTTTAATTATTATAAGCAGCAATTTATATACAGCCTTAATAACACATTTGTAAACCTTTCGAGGTTGCTTGCTTTTCTTTCTACATTTACTATGGTAGTTTTCTCAAATGTTATTGGACTGACAGCTAGTGAACAAGAAGAGTTTAAAAAAGGAAGCTCCTGGTGATCTCATCGATGGCCAGCTCCTCTATCAGCTATCCTGTTACCCTGCGTGAAAACACAGGATGTCTGCAAGCTGCCACAAGCCCTCCACAAACACAATAGGGACGGACGGCTGAAAAATGACTGCCTTTTCTGACAAAATGTGCTTTTTAAAGATTGCCACACACTTCACATGTATCATTTCTTTCCCACAATAGATGCTATTTGTGCTGAACATTTGTTCATATACTGTAATTATTGCATGCTTTTGGAAATTACTTTTTTTATTCTGTGTCATGCTTAATGTTTACATGTTTTACAAGAAAACCTGTTACCTAAAGGGATCATTCAACCATAAAATGAATATTCTGTCATCATCCCCTCATGTTGTTTCAAACCTGTATGACTGGAACACAGAGGAAGATATTTTAAAGAATGCTGGTAGACAAACAGGGTCTGGGTCCCATTGACTTGGACATAAAATATGGGACCTGAAATGGATTGATAAGTAAGTAAATGAAGCAGAATTTGTATTTTTTGAGTGGATTGTCTGTGGATTATCCACTTCAGATAATCCTAAATTGTTTGTTCAGCACTGCAACCCTTTAGAATTGTTCAAATGCAGAACGGCTCTGGTATTTAAGAATATGAAGCACCTGCTTCAAGTCGAATTAGGACTTTTTCTGTGGAATCAGCTGAAAAGTGCGCTTCATGCAATGTTTGTGTGACCAAAAATGATGTTGAAGAGCCTAGAATTGCATGATCTTTAGGCCAGTGTGGAGTAAGAGTGCCCTCCTCTGGGCAACAGGGTCCTCTTGAGTTTAAAGGGCATCATGATGTCTTAAGCAGGTCTGTTTGATTAGAAGAGTCTATGAGAATATAATACGTGTGAAATCTGGAAGTGGAGTTGATGTGTAACTTGTAGCTGAGATTGATCATACTCGGGTTTTTGTCTTTTTCAAGTTGGGTGTCAAGCTATAAATAATCCCATTGATTGTGCACCCATCCACAACTTGAGATGTGGGTTACCTAAGTCAAACTTAAAACCATCAGAGGAGGTGGATCATCTGAAATTACACTGAAAACAATCTCTCTCTGCCCTAGGACAGCTGAATGTTGATGGTATTTCCGTCTTACCTAGGGTTATATACATTTAGGACAACAACATAATAGACTTTAATTGGGTGAGTGAAAGAAACTTTTAATTGCAGATATTATGTTTATCAATTAATGTTTAGACCGTTTAAAGAAATCTCTAGGCTATCTGTTGTATTACTGTTTAAGTAAAACAGGCTGAATGTGAAAGTTTTTTTTTTTTTATTTGGTTTATTTCCCAGGCTTCGTATGCGCCTATGCAAATGAGGCAGCCCAGTCTGACCTTGTTCAGAGGCCGTAGTAAACATTCATATTCATACAACAATAATTTGAACTGATTAATGCTGATGGCTGTAGACATCCCCTGAAGCCCCTTGTGGTTTCATCATAAACATATCAAACGTTTACATTGCGCTTGTCATAAAAATATGGGTCGTTCTTGTTATGAAGCACCTT
The DNA here is from genome assembly GCA_032353835.1 of Enteromius viviparus. Lineage (NCBI taxonomy): Eukaryota > Metazoa > Chordata > Actinopteri > Cypriniformes > Cyprinidae > Enteromius > Enteromius viviparus. The sequence continues at coordinate 607,517 of JAUCNO010001197.1, forward strand.
GTAAACAATGTAGGGGAGACCGGGTATAGTTGAAACACGGGGAGAGTTGTAACACTACCAATTCCACGAATCAGGGATAAGATAGG
>JAUCNO010001197.1:607702-631099 GCA_032353835.1 Enteromius viviparus
ACACATACATACAACACATACAAATTATTTGTATATTGATATTGATCTTTTGGACTATGGCTCACTTTAAGAAGATATATATTATGAAGAATGCACCTTTTAAACTATATGAAGCAGTTAAAGCATTTTCTTGTTCGCTTTGCACATTTTTGACTTTGCCACCATGTGTTCCTCAAAGTCACTTCAGGAAAATGGTCATTTACCGTACGCCCCTGAGCTTGGCTCTTGGGTGCTGCTTAAATAAAACAGAAATGGCCCATAATATGAGATTAATAGAAGGAAACAGTGTGCTAATACTTTGTTGCCCACAGCTCCCCCCTCCTCCCCGTCCTTTCCATTTCCAATATTCTAATGTCCCTCCGCATCTATATGCACTAATAGGTAAACATGAATCTGGAAGGTCTACATTCCAATGAATTAGCATATAAATGACTTCATCTTATACAAATAGAGCTCTTTTGCCCATAAGTCCCAGTGCTAAGCAAAAGATTGTGTATGTAAAATATGTCAGGGGAAAATGTAAATTAATCTGTCCCACTCATCGTTCAGTCTAATGAGAAAATGGTTTTACCTTTAACCCGACTTTTCTATTTCCAACAGCTCGCTGACATCACTTCCACCGATACGCTCCGTAATTGTTTCAAGCAAGCTGTCAATAATAAGCAGGTACAAAGCCCGAATGGAAGAAACAAAACAAAAGCTTTCGTTTTTTTTCGGAGCCAATAAGTCTGTCACAGTCGTGCCATTCTTCTGCTTATAAATATATGGATGTTAATAGTCTCCGACACAATAACGTTCATACCGCGCCGGCCGTCTCATTTAGCTTTTCACACTCACGGTTGTAATTAAACCCGCACTTTTTACACGAATTCGAGCTATTTGTTACATAGCTAGAGTTAATATGTTAAAAGAGGCTTATCAAATTGGGTCAGCTAATTAAGCAATTAGCTTATTTCAGCTCAGTACTGACACTTTGCTAATCTAGGCCATTGTGTTCAGTGATATGCCAACACCGAGGCAGCGTTAGTCTCTCCCGCAGCAGGGCTCTCTCTACCCTCTCGCTGGGAAGGGCTTTTGAAAGCCTTCCCTCCGCCATCAGCTCGCACTTTGAATGACTACACACATCCTTCCGCTCTAATACTCCCATTTCTCATGCAAATCCCTGGAATTGAATAGGTTGTTTATTGTGCGGTTAATATATTGAGACATTCACGCGGTGTTGTTGGAGTGTTTGCTTTCTACGTTTTTAGCTGTGTTAACACACGTGGAATCCCAGACAGATTACAGTGCGATAGTGTTAAAGCCCCGATGAACGTCTTGCTAGCGTTTGTGCCCTCTCGCGTGGCGACCTCCGGCTTCGTCGCGCTCCGAAGTGACGAGCTTTTAATGATAAAAACCTCTAATTAGAAGTGCATCTTGGTGGAAGTCACTTGTTGTTTTACTATCTGTGGCTTCAGGAGAGCAAACAAACAGTCGGGATGTTTGTGTTGAGGGTCGCCGTTCAAATAGTTTGATGGGAACATGCTACGCGGCGCACTCTGTTGTCGTACTTTAACTATAATTGGCCATGGCTCGCTGAAAAATGTTTTCTGTTCAGATGTCTATCATGGAGAGAGTTCTGTGAAGCGGTGTTTGTTTAATGAATGAAAAGATTTGCAATTAGGGCCTATAGGCTAAAGAATGCGAGTCGAAGCTTGGAGTGCCTGTAATTATATCGCAATAAGCATCTCCTAGCTGCGTTCTTGTGTGAATGCGCAAAAAGTGTGTTTGATATGAAAAATAATTGCGCTTTCAAGTTCAAAGCACACTATTACACCTTTATCATTTGGGTTTATTTATTGCACGTAGCGCACCTTGTGAAGTCTCGTGCGTTCTTCGTATTTTTCTTTATGTGCCTCTGTGTTGTTCTTTGTGTAAACACATAAAGGCAGGTTCAGCTCATTTTTAGTGTTGAAAATACCTTGCTGAAGAGGCCAAGCAGCCTGTCTTGTTCAGCAAGGCCATTAATTCGTAGCGTGTATTAGTGTGTGTGTGTGTGTGTGCTAATTACAAAAGAGCTTAACCTCTCTATAGAGGAGGATAATGTTTGCTTGGAAAATGTTCTTGAGCATTTGTATTTATAGGGTTTGGAAAACGTGAAAAATTATAAATATACACTGGAAAATGTTTTTTTGTATGCGTGTGTGTGTGTATATATTTTTAATGTTTTAATTAGTTTGATGCAAGCAAATATATAATGAGTGTTTTGACGTCCTTTTCCATTTCCACTGGAAAACTGGATACAAATACGGTAGTCAACATTTGAAGTGAATCCAAACCTTTTATCAAAGGTGTCCTAAAACCGAAACAATACCCGTTCTTGCCTTAGGACAACTTTGAACTTTTTTGATCCATTTCAGAAGTTGACTACTGAAGTTGAGATTTTAAATGCTGTTCAAAAGATAAGCACACTTAAAAACAAAAGGTTGGATGTCTTTTCAGCATTGAAATTAAAAAAGAAATGTTTCAGTACCTGACCCTTCGCAAAGATCTGCCCTCTTTCACTAATGTTGCTGTGTCCGATGAGCCATGGTGCTCTCATGCCACACGCCACGTACTCGAGGTGAAAAATGCATTGCAGAGCAAAGATAGCGCTGACAGTGCGCCGACAGAGCATCCTACTTTTGGTATGAAACAGCGCAGTTTTCAAGTTTCAAGAAATTTAATTAAAGAGCAACAAAACAGTATTTATTGTTTGAATGTGTCATGACGGATCACGAAGTCTGTGCATTGTGATTGATCAGATCTCCCATCACTCCCTGTGAATGGTCAATTCAGTTTATTATATTTTTGAAGGATTACAGTGGCACTGTAATGCTGAAAATATATTGATTTTAATCTAGACACTTTTAAATAGTAATAATATATTTCACAATATTACCATTTACTTTTTTTTTGATCAAATAAATAACTCTCTTGCATTCTTGCATTGCACTCATCCCAAACAGTTGTCAGTATATTTTCCATTTTCAGGTGCAAGATGTGTCGTCATAACAAACTTAACATTTAAATCCCTTTTGACGCTGGAAACACACAAATATCTCTAAACAAATGAACAAACACCCAGAAGCCTCTTCAAACAGAGCTCAAAGACAAGGATGTAGAACTTTTTCTTCTTCGCAAAAGACGTACTTGTGCGTATTCAAACAGGCTTGCGATTGCTGGTCATCAAATTCATTGCATCTTTCTGTCTGGTACAACTATGGTGAAGAGGAAGGAAAAGAATCGGCATGAGGGTGAGTCAATTATGACTTTCATTTATATCCATGGAATTATTATTTGAAAATGTGGTTGCTTGTTCTACCAAAAGATACCAAAATACCCAACATCCTAAAAGATGAAATGCACACCAGTCCTCCCTTGTATTTTGAATGCCTGCTTTTTTTTTTTTTTTCCTCTGTGTTAGGGGTTTGATTTTCCATATAGACCATCAGAGACAGCCTACGTGGGGGGTAAGTAGCCACAGCTGATCACAGAGGTGCAGGAGGACGCCTGCAGCAGGGGTAATACATAATGCGGGTCATTGCTCTGAGGTGACATTTATCACATGCTGTGCAATGATCTCCTTTTTGAATATGAGAGAGCGAGCGCCTCAGTCACACAAGTATGGTAATGCGTCCAATATGATCCACTTATTTCCCAAAGCAGAACCGAATCCAACATGGCTGACTCGTGCTCCCCTTGAAAGCATTGATTTGACATGGCAGAGCGGCGCAAAGCCCGGTGAATGGATCATGCTTAAACACACGTCTGGCAGCTCTGTTTGGCTATGCAGAAAAACGAGCGTACAGCGTTTTCTTTTGTGCGAGTCAGGGGAACGCTTGTTTCTGTACCGTACGAGGCCCAGAGCGCCGTCTCTGTTCTCTCTTAAACCTCTCAGAGATTTCCACATGGAAGCAACCTGATTTTCCGAAGTTTCCAAATCGGTTGTGATGGATTAAGTGGTTCCAGGCGGATCCGACACCGTTTAGCGCTCGGCAACGCGTAACGGTCATTTTGATGATTAACGGTGGATTTTACCTCCCAGGGGACTGCGAATGCAGAGAGATTCTGCTACTGACCCTCTGACGGATCACGCTTTCTGCACCATTATCATCAAAACGCCTCTCTTTTCCTGCACCTCGGCCTGCATTGTTAATATTATAATGCCAAAAATGATCCATTCTGGTATATATGTAGGCCACTGTACCCCGAAGCCTAAGTGATAATAAGATTTTACCGACTAACCTGTGCGTTGTAGATATGAGATGTTCAATCATCTTGAAGTTGCTCTATTTAATAATCCATCTGCCAATTAAGCCAGTCAGTGGTGTTCAGGCCCACAAAAGGTTAATAAGCCTCAGCTGCAGTGTGGTTATCCTGGGTAAATGTCACTTAGATGAGGGCCACGCGGGGTCAAGATCTCCCTCCAGATCTAAATTTAATCACACCGCGTGTCCACTGGCCTCCTCTTCACCCTAATTAGTGGCTGGCCTGAGCCGAAGCGTGCGATCGGGTTCTCCTCACCCCCCCCACCACAAGCCGCGCACACGTGACCGGCTAACAAACGAACACTCAAAGTCAAGCGCAAAGCCACCGGTGCCTTAATTGCCTGTTCGGGCCGAGGGTGTCGGTATCCTCGGAGGTTGTGAGATCATCAGTGGGATTTAGAGCCATATGAGGTGGTAAATCTTGTAAGTCGTTGTGTTAGAGGTTTGTTTAGTTTGAAATTCGTGGTCGGACTCGCTCGGCTAACTTCATTAAAGACTTTGTCAGAGTAGTTAACGCGGGGAGCAAGGGTTAATGCTGGCATATTGTTTGTTTGCTAAGGAGATGATGCCGCAGCCACCGAGTGTATTTTTCTTTTCTTTTTTTAACAGTACTTTCTCTACGCGAAACAGATGGACCGTATTGCTCAAGTATTTAATTTTGAATATTAATATAAATTAGACGCAAAATGGGTAATCATTCTCCTGCCCTACAGAAATGATTAACATAATTCGGATAAATAACCAGATGGCAGAATCACAGAATTGAGGTAGATTTATCTTAATTAATATCTCAAATCTACTTGGAGAAAGGTAAATGACTCCACCGGGGCTCGAGTCATGTGTGTTTATCTGTGAACCGCTCTTAAAGCGGGCCGCGTAGTGGCTGCTGGGAGAAATTAACGTGCTTTTACTCTTGGTACGCGTGAAACTGACACAAACACTCGCACAGATTTCCTCGTTCTCCGCCTCCATCCGTGCTTTTATAAGCCACACAAACAGTGTCTGTTAAATCATTTCAGCCTAATGGAAAGGAGATTTAGTGTAAGAATAGTGCCGTGGAAACTTGCCCAGTAATCGCTGGATTGTGCATACAGGTATATTAGAAGGCAAATCGCTTCTCTGCGCTTCAGATCGCGCAGGGGTCTTTATCCTATCGCTTATTCTCTTCCAACTCGTGTATGGCAAGTTTCTACACTTCCAGGCGGAAAAGAAATTCCTTTATTCCGTCTCATTGAAGCTCGTTATTTAAAATGTTAATCATCTTATGTTAGACCCGCACAATAGAGCCTAAATAAATTGATGTATTGGCGTATTTTAAAATTAATTCATTTGGTTTCCTACTGTGTTGCATAATTATACTTAAGTGCTTAATTACATATTTAAATGGTGCCTTCAATTACTCTGGCTTAATAAAATATCATTAGCGCGTCTCCCAAGTTATAAGCTTCAGAGACATATATTAGTCTAGCAGCCTAAAAAATATTTGATTATGGACAGACAGGGGCTTGGCAATAACCCAGGCCCAATCTACAGTGAATCTCTGTTAACATAGAAGCCACTGCTCACATCAGAAATTGACCACAGAGTTAACAAACAATGTGAAATTTACATATTAATTATCACCGGGCACTGTGGGCTGAATTTGAATATGCGCTCTCTGTGAAGTATCTGTGTGCAGTCACACTGCCGCCGTGTGGAGGTGAGTTCTGGATTTAATGGAGACAATAGCCCGGCTTCACCTCTACTGTCATTATCCAAAATCTGCATTCAAAATCACCCACTTCACCCACTTGTATGTAAATAAATACTGCCCACAGCTAGAACGGTCACCACTTCTGTTTTAAACTCTTAAAAATAAAGGCTTAAATTTTTTCTGCAAAGTTCCAAAGAACCCTTTTTTTGTTTTTTGCAAAAATGAATTAAAAACGGAAAAACTAAACCGAAATAGCTGACGGATAATTTCTGACAAATCCGTAATTAATATTATAACTTGGTCTTTATTATAACTCTTTATACTGTAAATGTTATTAATGGCGCAAGGTTTCATTAGAACACCTATCGACCACTTGTGATTGAAGATGAAACGTTAGGTCTTAAATCACACGCTGTTAGGGTATGTGTGTTTGGTGAGTCAATTTACTGTATGTTCTACAATTGCAGAATGTGTTGGATGAATACAGTCTGGACATACTACACCTGTTACGTTGGAGTTGGAGTCATATGCCCTTCAGTGCCAGCTGTGATGCTGTTCAGCACCATTCACAAATATAACATGCCACAAACATGGCAACATGGTCAGTCCATCCTAGAAGCAGTTTTCATAGTCACTGCAGATGTAGTTGGTCATCCGGGCATCTTTTTGCCTACACGTTGTTGCAAAAGATGGTGTAATGTTCATTTCACTGCAACTTGAGCCTATAGGCTGAAGCAGTTGTTCCCAACCATGTTTCTGGAGGCCCCCCAACACTGCGCATTTTGCATCTCTCCTTTGTCTGACAGCTTTTTCAGCTCTTGGAGTCTCTGCTGATGAGCTGAATCAGGTGTGTTTGATTAAGGAGACATGGATAACATAAAGTTTTGGTGGGCCTCCAGGAACGTGGTTGGAAACCACTGGGCTAAGGAATGCGCTTTACAAGTATAGTGTAGAGATGAAGTTATATAGTATTAGTTTAGTCGTAAAGTTCTGACCCAGGGATAGTCTCTTGTTTTTACAATGTTGCTTCGAAAACAACAATCCGCTATGATGGTGTAGTTGTAGTTGTTGCTATGTAGTGGATTTTAGCAACTCTGTATTGACCAGATAAACACTTGTTTTTAGTTGTCTAACATCAACATTTAACTATGCTGTGCAGCAAAAAATGGCTGAAACTGCACTTTGGGGTCTGAAAATGTATGTATTATGCTTATGTTCTGCAGGGATCCATTAAATTGCTTGGACAATAAGACTTTGTATTTTCAATAGAAGTATTTAGTAACTATGTCAATGGAGATACCCTTGTACTGTTCTTTTGATTTAAAGAATCCTTAAAAAAAATGTTATTATTTATTTTACAATGATGATGATAACATTTTATGAGTTGCAGATTGGTATACAATTTTAAAATATATACAGATAAAAACGATTATTTATAATCAAAGGAAATGCTGCATTGTTAAACATAAGACACTTATTCAAAAGCATTAAATATCTTTAAGACCTCAAATTTTGGAGTAGTGTAAAGTGCTGTTTGAAAAAAAAATCATTTTAATGATTGTGTTTTTAATTTGACTTTGGTGGCAATCCAAGATACTCTGAAAAATCAAGATTATTGATTTTAGCCCCCACTCAAGCAATGATTCATCATGGTTTGATGCCGTTAGAGGTTGGTTGATGTAGAAAAATGTAGGTGTTGTCATTCAGGCTGTATTGTGATCACGAAATCTCACGCCAGCATGTGGGCAGGGAGACCTTGCCCTCTGCTCTCCTAATATTCACTAATATTCATTTAATTTATCGCCCTCAAAGGTGCACAGAACTGTTGATTAATTTCCTCCAGTTATGGTGCGGAATGCTTATTAAACTGATTACAGCAGTTCCCACATATCTACACGTCTTTGCGTATGTTTAACATCTACTCGGAGTAGACAGTGAGGTTCTAGCAATGGCTCCCGGGCAAATTGTTATAATTAGAATGCAGATCAATTGGGAAGCAGGTAATTTACCTTTAGGGAGGAAAGTCTAATTATTGCCTTTGAAAACCTAATTTAGCGTCAAACACTTCAGGTGTCTCTTCTCCCCTCTTCAGAAGAGGGGGAAATCTGTCCCGGAGCATCGCGGGAGATCTCCGCTCTCCTTTGTCTCCAGTCGCTCTGGTGTGAAGTTTACACCGATCGAGGAAATCCAAGAGAACAAGTTCTACCTCATCTCCGTCTAGCTGCGAACGAGATCTGAAATGGGAAAAGGACTCATCACCTCTCAGTTAAATACTCCTAGCAGGTAAGGCCGTACCTGACAGATGGTGTTTGTGAGTGATGCCCGTTCCCAGTTGATCGGGGCCCCCAGGAAACGCCAGAGGAACCGTCTCCACAGAGCGGCCCGATGGCATATGCTCTGCAGTGGCCTACACCTGCTGAAGAATGGCGCTCACACCCACATCCCAGAGCGGCCCAGCCAAACCGGGGTGTTAATCACAGCTCAGACTGGTAAATAAAGCGGGATGCATCGCTGCGGGAGCGGCCACCACCTGGACTCTGCGTTCAGGAAACATCTGCCCAGAGTTTGCTCTTATCTTGCACGGACTCGGGGCCCTCGACAAGTCCTTAAATCCGCCAGCCTTCGGATTGGAAGGTCACCAAGATGTCCTCAGCTGAAACGGTGAAGAGCGCTCCAACTGTCTGCGGTTGGCCATGTCCAACTGGAAAGCGTTGAGGTGACAACACAGAAAGTGGCGATTAGGCCCCACTCGCCTGAGTCCGAGCCAATTCGGCAGTCTATGAAACCTCAGGCTAGGGAGTGCGATCTGGCGCTCTGTCACAGACTGAGTCGTGCCGTTTCCAGCTCCAGACCCACTCCACATTCCAAACCTTCTCCATCTCGGCAGATCTTGGCCGTCTTCGGTCCCCGCGGGCCGCTGGAAATATAATATGCTTTGTCTGGGTGTGTGCGCGTGTTTTGCGCCTCTCCCGAAGACAAATACGGCCTGCCTTCATGCTATAACAGCCATTACTTAATTGTGCCGGATTTTCCGAGCAGAGTGTTGCTTTAATTAAGCAGCTAATTGCAATGTAGTTCTTGATTAGCTTTGGGGGATGGGAACGTTCAGGCAGGCTGATATGTTGTGCACACTTCAGAATCATTTACAGAAATTGAAGCTAATTTCGCTCTCTGTGTCTATTGCTGCATTAATTTAATTTGGGTTGCTTTTAGCTCATTAACACTTCTAATTAATACGTTGACATCACCATTAAGATGTCTCTTTGAAATTGGCGTCTCCAGATAATCAGGATGGAGGAGGCTGACGGATGGCACCAGAGACTGAGCGGAGGAGAGGTTGGAGAAGGACAGGGACTCCCCCGTACTCGTTTGTAAATCAGCAGCAGCGTACGATCATGGACTCTAATAGGGCTTTGTGGCAGGCGGCGAAATTGGAAATGAAAGGCAAGTTGATTGTTTTAGATTTGACGGAGGCTACGGCATGCAGAGGTGGGTTGCCGGTACGGGCCAGATGCTGTACACAGCTGAATCTCACGCTTGACTGGCTTTGTGTTTGGGTTTGTCACTTTAATGAGCAGAATTTAGTGACTGTGGGAGTATAATCCTCAGGGTGAGGCTGCTATCCAGTTCATCACACTGTCATCACTTCCCGCTCTCTCCACACTCCACGCTCATTTCCACAGCCTCGGATCAAATAAATTTAGCTATGTATTTGTATTTAATTTTCAATGCTCAAATATCTGTAAATGTTTGCTCGGTAAAGAAGCCCCTTTAGCGGCGAGGAAACCCATTCGTTCTCCGGCTCCCATGGAGGCCTGGCCTTCAGAGGAATTATAGAAGTTCGCCAATGACTATTTAATTAAAATCTGCCAGAGATTATATTATAAAAGTGAACTTGTCACCCTCAACCTTCAGATGTGAAATTAAGTAGCTGTCAAACGCCTGGGTTTGTGACTGTGAGTGTTAGGCAGTCGTCTTATAAACAAAGAGCGCGGTATAAAGTTTTGCGCCGTCCATTTCTTTATGGCTGTGTTTTAATGCATTAACAGCTGGAATGCTAGTCTTGTTCTACGGGTCAATGCACTTTTAGCTGCTAACAGATGTGCATCACCACACTCAGCAGCTTAGATGTTGTATTTTAAAATGCAAATATTTCTTAATAGTACGCAAACCAATGTAAACAATGACTTTCTGTTGCCTCCAGTGCACCCTTAAGGAGCTTCAAATCAACAATCTAACAATTTGGCGAAAAAGCTCTTATTTAACGCGTAAATCAATGGCCATCTGCGGAGCATTTCCCTAAAAGCTCTTCTTTAGGTTTGTTTTGAAGCATTCTCCGAGATACAAGTCTACTGTAAAAAGCCTTCTGTCTAACACTTCATTAAAAAGTGCCTTGGAATAAGAGTCACAGGGGAGATGAACCCTGCGTCATGTGTAAAAGCTATCAACAGCTGCATCAATTAACCTCCCGGCCCCTCGGGGCCCATTAGCAGGAGAAACACCCTTTAAAATTGCATATGCTTCAGATTACACAGGAGCAACTAGCCCCATAAATGGCCTTATTTGCTTTTCCTATAGAGTTTGGTTTGTTAAACAATTTCGTTCTAAGAAGACATCTTTATTACCAGTATTTGTGTGGGTGTGTGTGCGTATATATGTAGGATGTGTAAATTTATCATGTCTTGCTTATTGCTTGTTATGGAGAACAGGGAAATGTTTCACCAAGAGACAAAAGGACCCCAAAGAAACGTGCACTTTGGCTATAACTGACCTCTGACCTGTGCCGTCAGCGCTATTAAGACTTTTCTCAGCACTTGTGTAACAAGCCATTTTATTGTATTTCTACTTTTAGTTAACGTGTAATTGGTTTTTGATGTTTCATAAAAGACTTATTTGGTGGTTGTAGCTTTATGATTCAGAAGATGTAGTATTTCTATATTAATATACTTGTACTCAAGCAAATATCAAGCGTAACTCATCCCGCGTTGTTTATTCTACGAACATAAATATAGAAATCACGCAACTTTAGAGAAGATGTGTGCAGTTACTTTTGTAAGTATCAAGTTTAAAGCTTCTTGCTTGGTGGATGATTTCACGGGCAAACTTGGGCTAGTAAACAATCACCCTGAACACTCACTATAATGAGGTGCTAAAAACCACTCAGAACACCTAAAAAAAAACCCTACAGCTCCTCTCTACACTCTTAAAAATAACGAAGGGGGGTGTTGCAATACAATAGAAGACACTTTTTGAAGAATAGTCTTAAGAACCACTTTGAAGAACCTTTTGTGCAGTGAAAGGTTCCGTAGATGTTCTTTACAGGATCTTTAATTCCAAAATTACTTTTATGTTTAAAAGAGTAGTATTACAGTGGTGGATTTTGCACAGGCTAGCACCACAGATAATATAAAAGTCTAGTTGTTATTGTTCTCTGACGTGAGATAACCAATCATAAGAATCTTTGAAAGCGGTGATGGCGATGAAGTAAGTGTTTTGTCATCGGCTGTAAGACCTAAGAGAGGCTTTATTTAAGAGTTATAACAGCCCTAATCCAACGATTGGCCAATCTTTCAGCATGTTATTGAAATAGTAAATACTACAGAGCAGTGTGTCAGCTCTACGGGGAGCATAAGAATTTACTCGACTGTTTGCACTTCCTGCTTCTCAGCTTTCACAGAACGATTCAGGGTGGAAAATTTGCATTCTACAACTTGATTGTGTCTAACATCTGACTATTTTTTAAGTGCTTGGTGTTTTTGACCTAAAAACGCTGAATTAATGACTATGTATATAAAGATCCATGTCATAAATACTGGCAGATGTCCCTTTGATCCTTGAGCTTAAATATTTTTGATATTTTGGATGTAATTAATAGTCAGTTATTCGTTTTAATCCAAGGTGAAGCTCATTAATTCAACTTTTTTTATTTTTTGCCTCGTAAAGTGATTTCTAAAGAAGAGGTATTTTGAATGTTAATACTGTGACTTGCTCTAATGCAACAAGACGTTTTGAGGACACCTTGGCGTTTCTTGGGTGGGGTAGAAACTCAAAAACCTCAGACCATTTTAGATGAGGCATTCAAATGACACGCCTCCATCTCAGCCGTTTCTGCTTAATCCTGACTATTTTGTTTCTGCCGCATATTCGCGGCGTAATTCAGGCAAGTTTTTAATGATTTCCGAGCTAAATCCACAGCTATCATCCGTGCTATTCTCCACCGGCTCTAGTGCTGCTCAATTACGGTGTATTTTTAGAGGTGAGCTGCACATATTTGTCTGTTTTGTTTGAATATTCCCGTTTTGTACAAACAAACCCCCAGCAGTTGTCGACGCGGTGCATCCGTCGGTGATGTTTATCCCTCAATTCGCGCCGACGACACAACCCAGATGCATTAGCAAACCCCAGACCAAATCAAGAGTAATAAAATCATTCATTTTGGTTAATGAGGATATTAACAGCAGCAGTTGTGTTTAAGCACAAACAAGAACAACAACATTAATAATTGCAACTCTCTAGCGCTTGGCTGATGTAAGCGTTTAATAATTAACAACTCTGTGTCTTATCCCCCAAAGGTTTGCCTCTTATTATCCAACTGAGTTATGAACGGGTAATTACTCTGCCACTGAATGGTCAAAACACTCGTCTCGAACGCGTTCAGGTCTGCGCTATCAAACCCCTCGTTCACTCAATTCTCCGTTCATCTTGCGTTTTATTGTTATAAAGTAGGGAACGTGCCATTTTGATTTATTTATCTTCTGTTTTTTTGCTTTCACTGGAGGATTACTCTTTTACCTCCTGTGTTTACATATTAGTGCTAATCCAATTGAGTCAACAAGGGCACTTAGCTTTGACTGAGGAACTGAAGGGCGGAGGGGTGGTTATTAATTTAAGACCTATTCCAGATTTTAAGCTTTCGGGGAAATAGTTCTGAAACATCTGTTCTGACAATCCCAGCAAATGGTGTGTTTTCTGGGTTAATGACTCAGCTGCGCGTGTCAGGGCCGGGTGGCGTTCAGGCACGCTTCCGCGGACGGCCTGCAGAGGGCGCAGCGGAGCCCCCCCTCACCCCTGGAGAAATAACATCAACTGTTGTTTTGACATTAGCACTGGGGGCATCGGGAATAAAGAACGGACAAACAAGCAGCGATGAAAGAGAAGATCTTTGGGAAAGGCTCTGTGTGTATGACAAACACGGGGCTGTGGGAGACACAGTGGATGTCTGCACTCCGTTGCCAGGTTGATTTAAGGGCAAACAGATCGCTGTAATGAGGATTGTGATCCCTGAGCTCTGCCACGACCCTTCCACTCACCATCATCCCCCTACAACCGGTCCTGACCTTTGACCTGAGGGACACACCCTGTCAGCTGAAACTAATTAGAGTTTGATGATGTGTGACCGCAACCCTGTCTAATGGCAAAATAGGGCACTTGAGCAAGAGAAAGAGAGAGAGTGGGAGAAAAAAGAGGTAAATGAAAATAAGGGAAGTGTCAAATGCTGTGAAGTAAAATAGACAGCACTTATCTATTCTTAAGGAGGAGGGGATACAGGTAAAATGGGACGCCTAATGCTTACAGTATGTGCTCTTTTGGGTCTCAGAGACCCCAAGACCATTTAGAAGAACAATTTTATGATCTTATAACAACTGATTTGAAAATGCTGTGACATCCTTCATGAAAAATGACATAGGCTATATGTTCAGAGATCCCATGAAACCACCATAAACAATTTTCATAATGAGTTTGCTCAATAATAATAGGTATTTTGTACTTCTATTTTCTTCTATTGTACTTCTACTTCTATTTTTTCTTTTTTCTTTTTTATACATAGACACTGAAACCTATTGTTAACATGCTGATGGCATCGAAGCATTAAAAACCAAGTAGTTTAATGTTTATACAATACTTTTTATACAAAAAATTTGTAACAATATCTCACCACTGTGTTCATTATGATTTAGTATTTCTACACACACATATAACAATATACTGACTATTGTTTGTTATATGTTATATATATATTTTATTATTATTTATTGGTGAATCACTGTTCAAAAGTTTAGTAAAGCCAATTATTTTGTGAATGTCACAAATAGTTTCAGCTATTTTTAACTTTCATTTCAGCATGCTGAAGAAAATGTGTCACACTTTCCACACAAATATTAAGCTGGAAACCATCTTTTACACTGATAAGATATTTTGTGACAGATGTAATGATGTTGATGCTGAAGTTTCAGCGTTGCATCAAAAGAATAAAGTGTTTTGAAACTATAATTAGTTATATAACTATTATAATTAATTTCCCTATTGTTCTTGGATAGACTCTGCCTTTAATGCTGATTTTTTTTTTTTTTTTTTTTTAGTAACGAAGAATATACACAAAAATAATAGATTATGCTTTTCCATTCCCCAATTTACCTGTAATCACCTGCTTCATGCTGATACAAGCGCTTCTATACAAATGTAACAATCACGATATGCAGTGTATCGATGGATCTCGAATGAACGGACGCAATCAAATAGACTAGTATTGAAATCTCATTTTGCTACAGCATATAAATCTCTCTTATGTGAGGTTCCAGAAGATCAAGTAAATTGTCAATGAGAGCATTTCGCTGACAGATGCCCTCATACAGCGTTTCATTTAGTTTAGTGCAGGCACTAACAAGTCTTGAAACGCCTGTCTGACACCTCTCCATCTATCGTTGAATTTATGCCCCCTGCAGTCTATTGGCTCATCAGCGGACCGATATTTGTGTACTTCAACCATTTATCCTGCCCTAATTAGTTGTGGATCAATAGACCAATTGATTTAGCAATACACTTAGAGGTTTCGAAGAGGTGTCATATAGCAGAGCCACCATTAGAAGCTTAATACACTAAAATAGGAAGCACCACTAAAGTGGAGTAATCCTCGCCGTATTGTACGTGGACATACATGCTGAGCACCCTGTGACATGTTGTGTCAGCGGTTGTACTCAAATGGAGTTTTATCATTAATCATTGGTCTTTCTCTCTGGTTGTCCAACAGGGCCGGGCTGATTCTGGCTAATTAAGAAGTAGCGGGTGTCAGCGAGGCTGTGAGGCTTCCTTATCGTCGCTGTGAAACCATCCCAGCAAACAGGCCATGAACAGAGGGGCTTTCATCGCGTCTCTGTCTGCACAGGTCCGTGCTGGGACACCACAACATGCAATGATGCTCCAACAACAGCCATCAAAGCCATGGACCGCCACCGATATAGCCCAAGGCACTCCTACAGTCGCTAGGTTCTTCACGGAGCAGGTTTGTTGAAAAAAAGGTCAAAATTCAATCGTTTTTTCGTCTTATCAGAGGAAGAAAATGTCTGACTGTCAGAAAACACACTGGTCAAGCTCAGGCCTTGAGCTCAACCTAATAATCTTGACCAAATAGTGCAAAAATATGCAACCGAGTAGTGTTTTAAGGTAACTAAGACCATTACTAATAATGAGCAGCGTGTTGAGTATGAATTGGGTGGACGTATTAAATTTTGGACTTTTAAAGACTTCAACGTTGTTCTTGCAGTTGCTTCAAGGAAATGATGTCACTTATAGCAAGTCATGTGATTTAGGGCATATACTTAAGATTTTAAGACATGTAGCACCAACAGGTAACTGAGTGGACTGGCATTAAATGGTTTTAAACTAGTGCTGTCGAACTGATAATCACATCCAAAATAAAAGTTTTTGTTTACATAATATGTGTGTATGCTGTGTATATATACTATGTATAAATAAACACGAACATGTTAAAACAGAAAATGTTAAGTTTGTATATTAAATATTTGTATAAATAAAACAGATCATTAGAAGTTAACTATATTAATGTATGTACATGTAAATATTTTCTAAATATATACTGTATGTGTGTGTATTTAGATATGAATAATTAATATTGTGTGTGTATATATATATTTATGTGTTTTAGTGTGTGTAAACATAAAACTTTTATTTTTGATTCGATTTAATCATTTTAAAGCACTATTTTAAATTAAATTTTTCTATTATCTATAAATATGTTAAATATGTATTACAATAAATTATGTCATAATTGTAAAATATTTAAAAATGCTTATTTATTAAAAAATATATAAATACATTTTAGATGCCGCAAGGAGATTTATTATTATTATTATTATTATTATAATT
This sequence comes from Enteromius viviparus, assembly GCA_032353835.1. Classification (NCBI taxonomy): domain Eukaryota; kingdom Metazoa; phylum Chordata; class Actinopteri; order Cypriniformes; family Cyprinidae; genus Enteromius; species Enteromius viviparus. The sequence goes on from JAUCNO010001197.1 coordinate 623,849, forward strand.
TAATGCAATGCTGTTTCATGACAACATAAAATTACCAAAAGGCCATTTATTTCTTGATAGTGAAAAATAAGAAAATAAGCACAATAAATAAGATTTTGTATATAATCCACAACTGCTCAAGAAATTAAGAACTAATTATTCTGATCTTTTTTATTAATGGGGTACTTCTATGCATGGAAAGTCATGATAGTTGGATAACATTTTATGTAAAATAAGCAGTATTGTTTAGTTTACTGAATTGTTAGCCAGTTATTCCAATTTACAGAAAATTTTATTTTGAGCCAAATTTCTATACCAATACTCAAAATATTCTCAAAATTTTTGAAATATATACAGTACACGCACGTTGTTTCAGTGTGAAGTTAAGAAAACATGACTGGGGTTTAAATTTCTTTTAAACGGGTTACTTCTGTGCATGGAAAATCGTGAAAGCTGATTAACGTTTCATGTAAAATACGCAGTATTGTTTCAAATCCTTAACTCCTTAATTTGCATGGAAAACTGACTCATTGCTAGTTAAGAACAGTGTAAAGCGATCCAAAATCTTTTGGGAGAATATAGGCCACATCTTTTGGAAAGACCAAATAGGTGATCTTATTCCAGTGAGTGCCGCAGTGACCTTGTTTAGCGCTTTATTGGAGTGCCGGTGTGATTGCAACCCACAATTACTTACTCAACCGAAATTGGGAGGGTGGCGTCGGCCTGTAAAACGCCTTTTGTGCGAGGTAGGACCGCACTAGCAGAGTAACACCCATTAAAAGCTCATTTGCACGGGTAGGCAGTTCATTAATGCTAAGGATAGTGAAATCACACCAATAGAGCCAAGTGTAACCCCAGGGCACTGGCAGAGGCTGAGGTTCGGTGTGCCAGCACACTCACCATCATACCTCATTTACACTGGGAATCACAACTAGCTGGGCTATTTGTTTTTACTCTTTACTCACACGTGAGCAGCTTCGGTCTGAGGCATTAGTCATTATTTTTCACACACAATTTGCATGATAACTTTGTTGATGTTCTGACAGTTTTGTGGTGGGCGAGTGAAACCACATGAGATTTTCCACTATTTAGCCTACAGGAATTATGAGGAAATTTAATTCGTTTTAACACATTTTTATACAACACACATACAGTACATATACAACCAACATAAGCTTTTAAATGAGATTTTGTTATTAAAAAATTAATAAAAATACAATGCCTTGTTTTAGATATCATTTTAGAATTTATAACATATTTTAAATAAATTATATAATATTAATATTGTAATTACTGTATGTTAAATGTATATTAGTATATTAGTACAGTATATTAGTATTATTATTATTGAAAATACTATGTTTCAATGTTTTTTCGCATTTCATCAAAAACAGTGTAACGTGTTTTTCAAACTATTTAAAATAATTTATTATGATTGTTATAACAAAATATGCATTTTGTATTGCTATTATAATTAAAATCGTTTATATTTAATGTCGAAACTCACTAGTATATGATTATTAAACTCACAAAATATAATTTCATATGTATTATTATTATTATAATAATTATTTTCATTGTAGTTGTTGTTACCATTTATTTTAATGACTTTTTTTTTTCTAAACATGTAAAATTTATTTTGGACATTACTGTTGCTGCTATTATTATCGACATATATTATTATTTCCATAACACTTTACACAAGGGTTCATTAGTAAACATAAAATGAACTGCACTGTAATACATGTGTTGTTTATTTTGTTCATGTTAGTTGATACATTTATGTAATGTAGTACTAATTTACTAATTATTATCATTATCTTTTTTTTTTTTTTATAAAATTCGCATTACACACACAACAAAAAATTCTTAAAACACTTTTTTTTGATGACATAACACAGCCTCCCTTCTGAAGACTCCTTCAGGACAAGGCTGCAGTTCGGTTATCGTCCAGCAGATGCCAGATTCTCTCTCCGAGGCCCCTCTCTCCCCAGCGGACCGTTCTGTCTCGGGTCTCAATGAATTTCCCTTTCTTTTCATCACTCGCTGATGTCCAGCTGCTCCTGTCAACACCTTCTTACAGCAGGCAATTCATCGCTACACACTGGCAGCTGAGACCCCCGTGATGAACTTCAATCTGCTATCCGCAGAGGGGGCTGCACCCCGAGTTGGGCTAATCAAGGGAAACACCCCTTCAAGAGGGAGGGGGAGGGGGCACGCAGACAGATTGAGCCCAAGTTACCCCCGTAATTATCCTCTCATTGCCCCCGTGCCGCAAGCTGGTGCCTGTGAATGTGGCGAACATTTACCCGACACCCCGCGCCGTTGTTGTGCTCCTGTCCCGTCCGCTCAGAGTTCATGTGTTTCGAGCAGCTTTAGTATGACGCGGCCATGCGGCAATTTTATTTATATTTTTAAAGGGCTCTGATATGGTGAGGCATTTACTATGCTCTCTGCGATAACATGCCGCAAATGTCTCTTGCCGCAGGTTTTGATTATTTTCAAGTTGGTAGAAAACACCCCCTGGGGCCAGTTCTCGGGCCCTCCGAATTTTATTAAACCCTTTCTACAGCTGATTACTTGCAGCGAGGTGCACAGGTTGGCGCATTTTAGGAGTGGAGTGCAGGCCTGACAGGGTCATGTTTAACATGTCCACAGGCAATCAATTCACCTTAACCCCTCGTGGTACTTCAGCCTTCTCCACCTAAGCTGTCCTTAATAACCAGGCAATGGTGAATTTCTGATAAGGCGTTAGGGTCTCTGACCTATATATCCGTCCTTCTATATATTGGAAAAATCCATCCAAGGGAGAAATGTACCTTTTTAAATGCATATCCTGAAATTAAATAATTTTACACAATGAAAATAGAGGGGGGGAAAGCATGTGATGTCACAGTGTGTTACGCTGTAAAAAAAACCTGGTTTCCCTGAAGTTGTAAATAGAACAAGTCCGTTTCATTTAATGTGTAATTCATTGCGTTACTTGTCACTAGAGTGAAAATAGTTCTAATTTTTCAGTTTACTTAGGATGATTTTTTTTTTTGAATGCAACTTGTGTAGGGTTTTTGTTTTAAATTTATATTAAAACTGGCCTTCATTTATGCTAAATGCAATTCAACAGTTTTGATAGAGATTATAGCTCACTCATAACAAAAAAGAGAGATAAAATCACTTGTGTGAATGAGCGCTTGGTGGGGTGTCTGATACCGAAATGTAGGTTCTCTGTAGGTAATTGAAAAATCTATATTTCAAAGTGAGCAAAGCTGCATTGCAAAAGGCGGTGACATTTATTTTGGACTGGTGTACTGGTGAAGTCTTTGATTTCCAGAACAGACGCAAGGCGAAGGCTTTATAAGTGCCTGTTCTTAAAGGGTCATAACGATGAACTATATTAAATGCGAGATGTAGATAATTTGTAAGGCGCCGCATCGCACCGTCGCCTTTGTAGAACAAAACCAAAAGATAGCCAAGCGATCTTTCAAAATGCAATATCTCGCCCAGTTTAAAATACTTTTCTTGGCTGTGAAAGCATCAATATTGAGGTAGCATCAAGTATTCGTTTTAATTATTTCAGAATGCCCTTTCGCCGTTCTTCCCACGATTCCAGAGGGATGAAATCTATGAGAGTTCTGAGCTACATTTCTACGTTCACTCTTAATAATAATTGGCACTGACAATTCCGTGAAGAACTTTTACCTTCCATGGAACCTAAAAAAAGGTTCTTAAGATTAGAGTAAAAGGGTTTTTCTAGATGACTAAAACATTCTAAACTCTAAAAAAGAAAGTCTTTTACTGAGAGGTTATTTGGAGAAGCAAAAAAAAAATCTTATTCGCTATTAACTACAACTTTTTTTCTCAATAAATTTTAATTTGCTGCTTTTTAATAATTGGTAAGGTAGTTTAGGTGTTGGGTATGATTAGAGAGATGGCATAGATATGTGCTACTAATAAATGGCTGATATGCATGCTAAAAAGCAACTAGTTAAGAGTCCCTAAAATAAAGTGTTACCAAAAATTCTATGCCTTTTTGAACCTTTATTCTTAAGAGTGTTGCTTATTTTACCGTAAGAGAAAACCAAAGCCTTTTGGCTTCAAGAAATAGTATTGTTCCCCCAGTGAATCGGTGGGTAACGCTGCATTTTCCTTAGTGTCACTGACCTCTGTGTAGATTTTTACCTAACAAGCATGTAGAGAGTGCTACATTTGCCCCTATTTGACAGTGACTAATTGCTCAAAGAGTGCGTAGTGCTTGTTAGGCCGCTGGAAGTTTCACAGACTCCGCAGCCAAGCTAAATTCATTATCCTCTCTTCGCTATTCACTGCACCCCGTCAACCTACAGCAACCAAACCGGGCTAATTTGAATAAGCCTACGAACTCCTTTACGGCAAAAACCAAGTTGCTGGTTGGCCTCGAGAAAAAAAAAAAGAACCTTTGGATGCTGCATGTGATGGCTCGCTTTTTGTGATTCAATTATAATTATGAGAGTATGTTACTTTTTCAAGCTGTTGGCTTTCCGCCCCTCTATATAGTTTTTACCTGCGCGGCTGTCAAATTCGGGAGCAAACGCTCGACCGAGTCGGGTCATAGACGAAATTCCCCAATCTCGTCTTGCGTCCCGCCCTCTTATTACCTGCCTGCTGTTTGCTTATTTACGTCCTCTGTTTAGCCAAAACACACATAGGGGGTACACCAATTAAATCAGGGTGGGATCCAAGCTGTGGATGGTCGCTAGTGAGTTTAGCAGCGATGCTACGCGGTTTGACCCAGAAAGCGTCAATGAGGTGACGTCGCAGACAGATGGCGGGCTCCGAGAGGGTGGGAACGCAGTCTCTGCCAGACTGTACCTGACAGGAGCGTCATAATGCGTGATGGGTGCCAACACGCACCCTCGGCAAGACAAAAGCCGGCTTTCTTCTGTATTTCGTCGTGAACGTTTCCTCGCACACTCGCTCGATGTCGTCTTTCCTCCCCCCCGCTACGAACCCCAGTGCGTCCCTGGACAGGTTTCAGCGTTTAAATTTGAAAATGATTTGTCCTGCCCTCTTAATAATAGATGAGAGCACATAGTTGGGGTCCCTTCAATAAACTCCCTCCTCGCTTTAATTAGTGAACAAAAAGCCCAGCCTGCTGAGGACTCGGGCTCGGGCGCTGTGTTGGTAATTAAAACTGAAACCACCAAAAGGAGAGGAGGGGAAAGGCTCTATTTTTATCGCACAGGCTGTTTGGTGCTGAGTGCCCATGGAAGGTTTTGCAATAAAGAGTGATAATGAAGGTGTGAGACCTCTGGGGGCCAGCCGGGCGCTCGCTACAATGGTTGCTCTCACACCAGACTGAAATACAGGGAGCAATTAGTGAAGGCAGCACACAGACTGGTCACTGGAGATTAGTTAACACCTCAGGAGCTGCGCTTCAGGACGGGCACATGCTTGTTTTGCTTCCACACCATTTGCTTTTAAAGAATAAACTAAGGGCGTAATGAAGAGAGACTGTGTTTTTTTTGCTCTGAAACAGTGTTTGGTGTGAGGTCAGTGACGCTGGCGCTGTTAAACCGTGCTAGCGCACGTCTCCTCGTACTGCCGAGATTTCTATCTGGAGTGGTCAAGTTTGCAATCGCTCTTTCAGGATTACGGTCTCGAGGAACGTTTCTCAAGCCCTCGCGCACTGGGTGCTCCTAAAATCTATGATGAGCTACAGCTCAGTGCCAGAAACCTTAAGCCCAGTCGCTAATCCAAAAGACATTGTTAATAGAGGCCACATACGAGCTGCTAAGCCTGTATGTTCATAATGTTATATAATTGAAGTCATAAAAAGCCAATTAACTTCACCTCCTCTCGCGCACACACATTTGCAAACATGCTTAAGGGAGAAAAAAGCGCATATATGTAGCCGTTGAAAGTTGCTGGGTCCGCATCTCTGAGCTTTAGCCTTCAGATGCTGTCTGTGTGATGGACGGCCACGTGTGAGAGCGTGCTCAAGAGAACGGCTGCTATTTGTGTTTGTCGTATAAACATTTCTAGCAAGTTTTGAAAAGCTGATGCAGATTTTTTTTTTTTATATGGAAATATTTTGTTTCGTTCATAGTATGTACATGAGGAATAGGACTGTAAAAGAAAGTGTTACCAGTATTTTAAACATGTTGGCAAAAATACTGAGATTTTTATTTATGTTTTTATGTACAGTAACACTTAATTACTGAAAATTATGCACATAATCTAAAACCAAACTCTAAAATGTACCCTAACCCAAAAGTCAGTGTAATAAATAAATAAATATACAAAGATCAGTAGAAAACATTTTACAAGAAATATTCCAATCTTTTAACTTGATGACAAGTGTTGCTTGATATTTTTCACAATTTATTTGTGAAATATCCTAGCAACTTCAAAGTAACAAATTTGACAGTTTTTTTTTATTGTACATTATTTTTTGAGTACTTATTTTTGTAGTTATACAATAACACCTTAAAATACACAATCTTATTTTATTTTTATGTTCATTTTTTGTAATCTGTTCTGAGCTCAATACTTCCAATGATTTTTAATCTTAGATAATATGCAATAATGAAACCAACGACTATGGCATTTAAAACTAAAGTGTGTAATTTATTATTATTGTTATTCTTGATGTTGTTATTATTTATTTATTTATTTATTTATTTATCATTATTATTATTATTATTATTACACACAGTGGGTATGGAAAGTATTCAGTCCCCCTTAAATTTTTCAGTCTTTGTTGTATTGCAGCTGTTTGCTAAAATCATTTAAGTTCATTTTGTTCCTCATTAACGTACACACAGCACTTCATATTGGAAGAAAAACACAGAATTATTGAATTTTTAGCAGATTTATTAAAAAAGAGAAACCAAAATATAAAGACCTTCATAATGACATCATTATCCTTCCCAACCTCTTATATTTATTTTATAAGGATAAACAAATTATTATTATATAACTGTAAAAATTATATTATTATCTTTATTTTTGTCTTAAAATGTCAAACAACTGCTTTGGAAATTGTTGATTATACACTGCTCAAAACAAATAACGGGAGCACTTAAACAACACAATGTAACTCCAAGTCAATCACACTTCTGTGAAATCGAACTGCCCACTTACGAAACAACACTGATTGACAATCAATTTCACATGCTGTTGTGCAAATTAGCAAGACACCCCAATAAAGGAGTGGTTCTGCAGGTGGTGACCACAGACCACTTCTCAGTTCCTGTGCTTTCTGGCTGATGTTTTGGTCACTTTTGAATGCTGGCG
>JAUCNO010001197.1:638041-649004 GCA_032353835.1 Enteromius viviparus
GGGTATGGGAAGCTTTTTAATTTTGGTAGGAAAAAACAGGCGGAATTTCCCAAAATAGCTGCAGAGCTTAACAGGTTCACTTCTTCTGTAGATGAAGTTGAATCACAAATAATTTGTGCGAACATAAATGCCTTTATGTAGTTTGGGAGAACTATGTACCTCATCCTGCCAGGAATCTCAGAACAGCCTGACTTGAGAAAGAGGATTTTAAAATAGGGATTTGGAACACAAAAAGAGGAACTGTGGTGAACAACGTCTCCAAGATGAAGAAAAAAATCTACCTTGAAAGCTACCTGAAAAACTATGGGCAAGTGTTTCTTGGAACAAAAGCTGTTTTACCAAAAGCTGTGATACCTGATATATATTTGATTTAGTTAATAGAAGTTAATCAATCAATTAATGGCATTTTTTTAAAGCATTCTCATTTTACAGGATTTTTACACGAGTGTCTAGTACTTTGAACAGTACTGTAGATTTCCAGGTAGGTTTTCTTCTTCATCTTGGAGACGTTGTTCTCCAGAGTTCTTCTGGATTGAGTCTGTCTCAGTTTGTTTGTGCTTAAGCAAATTAGTAATGTACACAGCTCTATATAAACAAACTTGACTTGACAATAACTGTATGAGCTTCTTGAATGACACTTCAATGGTGCTTTTGTGTCTTGTTTGGCACCCGGTTCATTGTAATTTGCATGGCAATGAGCAGCCAACACAGTCTTCAGAATATCTCCTTTTGTGAAGAAAGACAGTCGTTCAGGTTTGGACTGGCACCGAGCGTGAGCAAATGATGACAGAATTTAAATTTCTGGATATACTATCCATTTAATATGTTATGCAGTTATGCAATCTTTCTTATCAAGACTGAACTACTTGCTGCTGACTCTTGCTCTGCGATTGCTTCCTGCCATGGACACATCCTAGAAATGTTTTTCCACTGAAACGTGTGTAAAGTTTTGCTGTTATCCTCGACTTTCAGCCCGTTACTCTGGCAGACACCTCTCTAACGTGCAGTCTATTTACGAGCGCACTCTCTAATCCATTAAAAGGGATTCATGCGCAAACTAATGTTTCTCTGCATAATTTTAATGGCACAAAGCTCTTCAGTGTTAACCTTACTAGCCAAGCTTTATTATAAAGCAGGTTAGAGCTTTATCCCATCAAGAACATTTTATGGAAATTGTGTAATTTAGAAATCCAGCTAATATTAAAACTAATGTCACACGCCGAGGTCCTAATATTCATAAGCGCTTGTTTCATGCGTCTCATTAAGTGTTTATGTTGTGTTGCGTCAGTGAACCGAATGACTCCAAAGTCTTTGATAAGGTCACTCAGCTTTAACTCTGTTTGGAAAACCGACTCGGAATGTTTTTGGTAAGATGTGGCGAGGCAGCCAATGACGGGCCATCTTAAAAAAGCCATTGAAATGTTGATGATAAGCCTTGGGAGGAAAAAAAAATTACACAAATCCATGTCATCACTGTTCTCTACAATGACAATATCAACACAAATGTCAACACTGGGGCGCACGGGTGGCCCGGGATGACTGAGTAAAATGTGACATGGGCGGTCTTGCGTTCGCTGAGCCGCTCGGCTTTGTTATTATCCGGCTGGGTTTCTAGAAAGCCCTCCACCGGCCGTTCTGACTGTAGAGGGCTCGCATGTACATATATGCTTTGTTTAGATGCATAATGCTCAATATATTCATTGCTGTTTTTGCGCCAGTGCGTCTTTGCTGCAGGGCTGCTCCAAACTTCCAAATTTATTTCTCTGTGACATTTAAGATTGATCCCTTGTTTCTTCTCTATATGTCTCCTCCCGAGTTATTAAAGACATATGAGTCTCTATTTAAAATGAAGAGGCTGCGTTATGCTCTTTGGAATTATATTTCATTATAGTCCATATGAGAAATTCAGTGTTTGTTTGCAGAGACGGTGAAGCTCTTGAGCAATACAGAATTCTTTTGCATATATTACTCAAGGGTATTACCCAGCAAGCCAAAATATACCTCCTCACCATTCAAACCGGCTTACTCTCCCTCAGCCACTTAAAAGAATTATGACAGATGAGCTGTTCCAGAACAACGTAATTTGTGTGTTTATGTGTGCATTGTCTAAGACATGCAAATTGTTTGCTTCCCATTGGTTTGGTCTGTGTGGTGTAAAAGGCTTCCAGCTCATGTGCTTTAAAAGCCTGGATGGCGTCTTTGGCTCACGCGTATACATTTTTTTTCTTCCTTGTGTGGGTAATATTGACGAACTTGTTTGCCTTCTCGTGATAAGATTCTCTTTTGAGTATTTGGCAAATAAAGAAAATATATACTTGATGTTTTCGAAGCAAGGGAATGGTGTGTCAGCATCTCGGTGGCAAGCTTTTCATATTACGCACTAACGCTTGAGTAAAGAGTATATTATTAGAGCAGATCCATTAATTCCTGCATGTAGACACAGGGCTTGTGTTGAAAACATTGCCAGGCTCATTTGTGCTCTTTCTCCAGTTTCACATTCAGCTCTCTCTGCACAAGTGTCTGTGGGGCTGCAGTGAAATGCATCCTGACATTTCACAAATCTATTTGTTATGAGAAAGGTTATTTAGTTTCCTTGTTGTTCGGCTCATTGAGCTGCACGAGGGGCCACACGCTCAAACCAGAAGAGTGTTGTCTAACCACCTCACAAGCTTTTCATATTCCCATTGGCTGCACTTTGAGATGGCTGATTGATACGTTCAAGCCAGGCGCTGACCATTTATTGTACTCTTGGTTTGTGTGCTACCAAAAACATTATAGCTGAGCTTCTCTGGTGCTTTATCAAGACGTTCAGCTGGTCTGCAATGCATAAACAAACAATAGTTAAATAAAAATCAGGGTAAGCAAAACATGTAAATAAAGATAAAAATGTAATAAAATAAAATAATTTCATTGATAAAAAACATTCAAATTGACCTCACTAAAATTCAAAGGTTTGGGGTCAAAAAATAGATCTAATGCAACATTAATGATGTTTATAATTTAAAAATCTATTTTAGTTGAATGCTTTTGTTCTTTTTTCCTATCCTCAAACAATCCTGAAAAAAGTATCATAAGTTTCCATAAAATATTTAAGCAGCACAACTACTTTCAACATCGGTGATAATAAGAAATGTTTATTGAGCATCAAATTAGTGTATTAGGATAATTTTTAATAGATTATGTAACACTGAAGACCTGGAGTAATGATGTTTTGTGTCACTGAAAAAAGTGGGGTTTTTTTGTAAATCGTTAAAATGGAAAACCGTTATTATAAACTATAATAGTATGTCACAAGTTTACAGATTTTACTGTAATTGTGATTAAATAAACGCATGCTTGGTGAGGATAAGAGTCTTCTTTCAAACTGACTCCAAACTTTTGAAGGGTGGTGTAAAAATAATAATTAATATAAATGTTATTTACGTAAAGCAGCAATGCTATTATTGAGCTGACTAATTCATCACTTTTTTTCTTTTTTTTTTAACAAGCATGTAATTTCTAAAATAGTGAGTGCTTTGTTAATTTAGGTTAATTTGTGGAAAGAAAAAAATACACAGAAATTAATTCATTCCATAAATAAGCATTATTTAACCTTAAACAAGACGGCGGTTTTACATGATTATGTATCAGCAGTTTTAATGACAGTTGTGGAGTTAAGTGGTCCGACCTTTAATTTTAATGCTGAAGTGGGCCGCACCTGAAAAACTTTCAGCAGCTCTGCTGTAAAGTAAGTTTTCAGTGGCTGGATAATACAGGATTTATCATGGAGCCCCTGCGGTGGGACCGGTCAGAGGTGGGAATATTTAACGCAGGGAGGGATTTCTCCCTTTGAGAGTGCTAATTACTAACTGAGGACAACTCTGTCCCCATCACTCACTCTGTCACTCAATATTAATACGGCCGCTCATTGATGTCTGGCAAGCTGTCTAGACATCACCTGAGCCATTAATCAGAGTTGTGTTACAGCAAAGACGAATCTAGCGACACGGGCTACTGGTAGATAACCAGAACAAGTCTCCATAGCACAACCAATGACTGACTAATACAGCCCCGCATAAAGTCCTGTGTTAACATTTTAAATCTACGGGGCTCATAAAAGGTGAGTGCGAGGAAACGTCGTACTAGCATTTCCCCAAATCACACACTCCTTGATTTGCAATTCCAAAAAATCTGGTACATAAATAGAGCTTCACGGCCACGGCGTGAAACCAACTAAAAAACCTTGAATAGATTGTGAATTTTAAAGTCAAGATCAAATGAAAATCGCACAAAGGAGGCAGCAAGTGGAATTGAAAGTGTGATACAGAAGAGGGGGGTGTGGATAAATACAGGATTAGACTCCGCAGGCCTGGTTCCCACAGATTGCCTGAAACGGGGGTTACAGATTTAAAGCAGGTAGCGTCTGTTGACAGGTTCAGTTGTGTGCACGCAACCCCCCCCCCATTTTCTGCATGTCTTACACATTAAAGAAGACCCATGTCAAAACCTGTTTACATGTAATCAAAAGGACTGTAACATGTACTAGGGATGATGTGACAGTTGGACTCGCTTTGTTTCTGGATGGGCTGCAGTGAGGAGGACTGACAGCGCTGACAGAGCTTGTTTTGTTTTCATTTTATCAGGCTCGTCTTTACAAACGCCAGCTCCTGTTTTGCGTTTTCACGCTTTTTCTTGAACTCTTTGCTTTAATTTCTTTTACATACTAACAGGTTAGGGCTTGCTTTCCTGTGCGTCAGCAAGTTTAGCAGCTCCGTGTTTAATGGGATAAGGAGGGACATGTGGCTTACTTCAATCCCAGGCCAATTGAGTGTTTTTAATGCAATTTGTGGACTAGCCTCTGCTAGTAGGATTTGTTCCATACTGTTAGATGTGGAGTCAATTACACAGTATCTCCGGAGTGAATTTGGAGGAATTGCTCATCTAGCTATAAAGATACTTATGACTAGTATTGAATATGTGAGCTGGGCTTGGCAGTTTGAAGTCTCTACTTCAAACTATGTGTAGTAGTAGTAGGGGAGACCAGGGACTGTTTTTACAGCTCTTTACATCTCTTGAATGACAGAAGAATTTTAGATTTACTTTGATATAATATTTGCCTTAAAGTAGAAATGTACCACATATATCTAATATATGTGACCCTGGACCACAAAACTGGTCTTAGGAGATATATATCATATATAAGCGTTTCCTTTGATGTATGGTTTGCTAGGATAGGACAATATTTAGCAATGTGAGGGTGCATAAAATATCTAAATATGTTAATAGGTTAATGTTGTCTAAGTTATTAGCAATGCATATTACTAATCAAAAAATCAGTTTTAATTTATTTACAGTCGGAAATTTACAAAAGATCGTCAGAAACATGATCTTTACTTAATTTCTTAATCATTTTTAACCTGAAATAAATCTGTATAATTTTGACCCAAACAATGTATTATTGGCTATTGCTATAAATAAACCCATGCGATTTATGACTGGTTTAAGACAAGGCCTTTATTAATAAATAGAAATTAATATTGAGTAACACAATTTTTTCTTCCCCTCCCATACCAAAGCCACGGAACGTTGCAACACAAATGAGCATTTATTTTCGAATTATATGCATTCGGTCACACTTTATTCCAAGGTTCAATTCTCGCTTTTATTAACTAGCTATTAACTAAGTCTTTTGCCTCTAGTAAACGATAAACGGTTACCCTATTATAGAAAAAACTGGCTCAGTGACTCACTCAAAAAAAACGAAAAACAAAGCTTGTTTCTTTAGCTACTAAATAAATCCTATTATTTAGTGATTGATTCAGTGATATGGTGAAATGACCCTTGTTTCCTCCCTGAATGAATCTGAATTTTAAACGAATTGGTTGAGTAAATGATTCACTGATTGGAGCTACAATCCTCAAAATCTGCTTAAAAGCTAATTTCTTGTTAGTATGACACATTGCCATAGATTATGCTCTTGATCACTATAAGCAATCAAATATTCTGTACGGTCTATATTTATCATTCCATTTAAATATATACATTTTAATCATGCATGACATAAGAGGGAACCTGCAATGAATCACTCATCAGATGAAGGAAAATAACAGGGAATAAAAAAAAACGTTCAGTAATTTGATTAATTACAATAACAGCCAGTAATTACAAGTTGCTGAAGGACAATTGCAAATGTTGTTGCTATAAATTTAGCCCAGTAAAATGTGAAGGTGTTACTTTGTGTTTTGGCTTTTTGATTGTGCTGTTTATCTTCTCAGCAAGTGCATGCCCTGTAAAACGTTCTGCTTGTGTGTTTGTGATGTGGAGAAGAGGATCCCTAGTGCCCTAAGTGTTATATCACACACATCTCACACCCCCAGCTGGAGCTCCATACATTAATGTATAAACTGCTTGTGCAGACTCAGCTATTGTTTGTAAGCTAGAGGCCATATCAGTGGGGAGCACTACAAGCATGCAGTCCCACATTCAGATGGAGGTGTATTCGTGCATTATGCGACATCAAATCATCCTTGTTGTGTCCATATTTTCATTAAAATTAGTGTGTAATGCTGTTCCATGCATCAGGTTTTATGCAGTATTTTATGCATTCTGTTAAAATGCAAATGCATTTAGAATGTAAATATGTTTGTTTTTTATGGATTATTCAATTTCCCAAAACAAACGGGAAAAGAGCCGTTAAAACCACGCATTTGAGCTCCGTCCAGAGAGAAAATGAGCCTGAGGAATGTGCATGAATCACCATCTGAATCAAGGCACTTATTCGCTAAACGAGGGTCTACTTTGTTTAGACCCAGCAGTAAATAGAAAGCCTTCACTCCATAATATCGTTATTATTGAAAATGTTCTATATGATTAATCATAGATTTGAAGCACCCGCAATGACTTACCGGATAATGTTAACAAATAATTCTCCCTCGAGGGGTTCTATTAATAATTTTCATATTCTTTCCAAATATTATTCCACCCACCTGCTGGGTGAGATTCTTTTTTTTTTTTTTTTTTTCGTTTTGTGATCATACATTATTTAGTCCCGTGCCACATCTAATAAATGATGTTGACATATGCTCTAGGAGGGAGCAGAGCCTGGAAATGTTGGATGATAAGCTTCTTTGCATTCACACTGGATCCAATTTTGTCCTATCAGTGCGTGTGTGTAGGGCTGCAGACATAGTCCACTAGGCCCTGAGATGTCCTGGGGCTTGTGATTAGTGAAAGCAGTGCAGAGGGGGAAAAAAAAACCGTGAGGAATCAGCAAGGGACTTGAAAAACAGAGCCCACGAAACTGTCCTATCACAACTGCTATCAGCTGTCACAGTAATGTTCCCCCATTGCTGCCGAGTGCTTGATTTCCAATTTCCTTTCAATATTGGTGTATATTTTTGTATTTCATCAGGCCGTCTGCTTCTCGTGTTTCTGTTTTTATTTACCCGTGGGAGGTTATTGCATTGATCTGCTATTTCTGCTGTTTGTGTTCGATCGATTCACACTCGCTAAGAAATAATCATTATTTATGTATGTAATTAGTCTCTTAGTCTCTTTTGTAATACAATTATACTCTAAAAGGTATAAATCATATTCTGAAATATCCTGATAAACTTGAAATCTTATTTGTAACATTAACATTTAGATTAATATACAGTGTTTGTGTTTTTGTGTGTGTATATATATATATATGTGTGATAAAATTCAACCATTGCAGGAATAAATGCCATTTTAAAATATATTATATATAATTATATTTATAATAGCCGTTTTTACGTTGTCTTGAACACATAAAATGCACGTATACACATTGAAAGTGTGCATGTGTGTTAAAAATGAACTTAATGGTTAATGAACCTTTAGTGCCTTCAGTTTAAAGTTTTTTTTAAAGGAAAGGAACTGTGTGTTTTCCTTGAATGTGCAAATGTTTTCAAAGACGTTTAGGGAATTTGGTTTCAAAAGCCTCGGCGGCGAATCAATTCAATCAATTCCTCTCCACCAATTGTTTGTTATTTTTCTGCTGACCACACTGCAAGGATTAATATTTGATTAGCCTTTAGGAGAAGTGGAAAGTACTTATTAACCTTATTTGTCAATCTGTCAGTGCCACTCTGTGTATTGGCCCTTGCTGCAGGCGGAGGGGTAGGGAACAGGAGGAGGACCGTTTTAATTTCCTCTGATGGCTCGCAGGGTAGCTCGCAGGTATCTCACAGGGCAGCCGCGCCATAATTAGCCACTTAGGCTCGAACATGCATGCATTTGCTATCAGTTTTCCATGACTGTAATCTGATCTTTTAAAGCAGCTTGCCTGCTGCGGTGTTTGAGATCAGCAAATTAGACGTACACGTAATTATGCTCTAGTAACAGACAACACACATGGTGCCCGATGGAACGCTTAAAGCGTTTCCGAGCATAATTAATGCACAAGCAAGAAAAAAAAAACCCAAACAGAATGTTAGTTTTTCATATTGATGCTATAGCAAGAGTCAGTATAAGAACAAATGAAGCTCTCTCCAGGGACTCGACTCTAACAGTTTTTAGAGTTGTTGTGTAGCGTACACACCATTTCTTCCACATTGGATCAAAGTGATGTGGAGTGAATACACATTGATCCAGACTAATGAGGAAATCCTCAGCCCACACACGGATCTAACAGCCTCCGATACCCGAGCGCCCCACTGTCTCAAAGAGGAGTAATATTCAAGAGCCATCAACTTTACTTCTGTAACCGATCATATACACTCAAGGTTTCTTGCATAGATTAACCTTTTTGGGGTTCTTTAAAGAATCTTTGAGTGAACAGTTCCTAAATAGAATGTTTTTTCTACTTTTGTGCCAGGAAAAGGTTCCGTTCTTCATGTAACCATCAAGGCCAATATTTTCTAGAGCGTAGACCTCAAACACAAGCTTGTGTCTGTGCAGTTGTGTCGCGAAGGAATAGCAAGTGTTGGGACTCTATAAAAAGCTTTTACCCTGCATGTGAGGAAATTTGCGTAGCGTAATGAATAATAGTTTTCATTTCCACTCATTATATAGTTCTGATAGATTTGAATTGGGCTTGCGGGTTCTATAATTAATAATACCTTTAATGTTTCCGTTTATTTGTAAATAAATCATGCTTTATTGCGAGTAAGGTCATTTTCATTACCTTGCCAAAGTAGGAAGGCAAAACATTTCAATTCCCTTATTTGAAAATTGATAAGTACGGCTGCTCGCAAAGACTCGCTCATTTTTCATTACTAATTTTAATTAAGTCGTCTGCACAACATAGAAATTGACTGTTTGTATAATTGTTCATTACGGGTCTTGTTTTCCTCAATGGCTAGATTAAAATTTCCCTAAATAGACGAATTTAAGAAATGATTAGTCTTTTCATCCCAAATATATAATTGCCTGCTCCGAGAGCAAAGGCATTGTGAAATGAGAATAAATTAAAGATATTGATAGCTCTGGCTAGACAAAACCAAAAATGAAATCTGATACAGCAAAATATGGATTCGGAAAATTGCTTCTCCACACTTATAATGAGACATTGTTCCCTATTAGTGACAAAGAAAGAGATTCGGCCAATAAATATTCAGCAGCGTAAAGAGCTGATGCTCTAATTATACCTGCTGTTGTGGAAGTTTACTAAACAATTAAATGAAGGTAAGACATGAAAACAGCTCCACTTGTTGGCCAGCTATCATGCACCGTGTCCCAGGTGCCTTTATTTATCTGAACCCTGGAATATTCTTCACATCACGATAAGCTCTTCTCTCTTCCCCTGAGCTCACTGGAGGCCTCATCTGCTCAGCCGAGTTTTATCAGGGATCATCCACCCCCATGCCATAGCATCAGGCTAAAGACCGTCCCACAGTTAGCTGTCTTAATTACAGATCCTTTGATGTGATAGAGCACAGCCCTGTTGAGATTGATTACTGTTAGAGCTAAGTTGTCTACCAATTACTTAGACAATTAGCCAACTAATTAAAATACTTACCCAGTGCATTTGAAAGGATAGAGGAGCTGCACTATGAGAAGCTCCCCTGACAGATGAGCTGCCTGGGATTCTCACTATAGCTGTCTTAAAGACACAAGTCAAGAGAGGAAGATGATGTGTTTATTCAGCATGCGGTGGCTAGCATTAGCGAGTTAGCAAGAGAGCTTTGAGCTCAATTTTGAGCCTCGTTGCTTGCTGGCTACATAGACGCTCGTCTACTAAAGAAGCGTCTTAATTGAAAAAGAACCTTAAGTGATTGATTTGGAACACTCTACAAAAGTAGGAACTCTCTGCATAATAGAAAATAGCACTCTGTATGCAAAGCCTCAACTCATGACTGATTTCTACAGAGGCAACGCAAGAACAGCAATCTGATGCCTTAGTAAGTGTACGTGTAAACAGCAAATATAGTTTTTTAGAATGTTTGTTGTTCTTGTTATTATTATTATTATAACATTTTATTAATTTTAAACTATAATTATTAACATAAAACATAAATGTTACATGTATTCATTTACATTTTAATCTGTATAAGATTTTTTTTTTAAAAGTAATTATTATTATTATTATCCATGTTATTTTGTTATTTTAATAATTTAATTGAAATAATTGATTAGTTTTTTATTAAATTATATCACAATAATACTGATATTTATATTATTATAATATTACAATACTATTTAAAAATATTTTATTTTATTGTTATTTATAATTAAATTAATGTTATTTAATCTTTTCATTATTAAATGTTTATTAAAAATAATATTATTTAAATAATATTGCAATATTAACATTATTGAAAATGTATTATATTATAAGGGCATTATAAACTTTTCCTCTAGTTGTTTGCCTGATATAGACTGCATTTTATTCATTAATTTATTATAAGACAGGATGTTACACAAACATTGGACAACAATTTGGACATGTCTTGATGTTATAATCATACTGTTTTTTTTTTTTGGGGGGGGGGGGGGGGGCAGTTTTTTAAATAGTCATAGA
>JAUCNO010001197.1:661776-675311 GCA_032353835.1 Enteromius viviparus
GTCATCTCCTCGCAGGGTGTGGCCATGGATCCCCAGAAGCTGGAGGCTGTACGTTCGTGGCCCCTACCCACGTCTCTTAAACAGCTTCAGCGGTTTCTGGGGTTCGCCAACTTCTATCGGCGATTCATCCGGGGCTACAGCGCAACTGCGGCACCTCTAACTGCTCTTACTAAACCATCACGCGGAGATTTCAAGCTCACCCCCGAAGCCATCCAAGCCTTTCATCAGCTATGCCATCTCTTCACCACCGCTCCCATTCTCACCCATCCCAACCCAGCCAAGAGTTTCGTTGTTGAGGTGGACGCCTCCGATGTGGGCGTAGGAGCGATCCTCTCGCAACGCGGTCCAGATGAAAAGCTACATCCTTGTAGTTTTTTCTCCAGGAAATTTAACTCCACTCAGCAGCATTACGGGGTAGGGGACCGTGAACTGCTGGCCATCAAGTGGGCCCTGGAAGAGTGGCGGCACTGGCTCCAGGGCGGCAGTGATCCGTTCACGGTCTGGACCGATCACCAAAACCTCACAGTCATCAAGCAGACCAAACAGCTTAACCCCAGGCAGGCGCGGTGGGCCCTATTCTTCGAACACTTCAACTTCACCATCTCTTACCGACCCGGCTCAAAGAACATCAAAGCAGACTCCCTCTCCAGACAATACCAGAAAGACTCCTCCAACCCGGATCCCGCGCCTGTCCTGCCAGCCCACATCATCTTGGCTCCTCTCCAGTGGGGGTTAGAAGAGAGAGTCCGCCAGAGTCACAGCCAGGACCCACCACCTCCGGAGACACCCGCTGGACGCCTCTTCGTACCCAACCATCTCCGCCAAGAGGTCCTCCAGTGGGGACACGATTCCACGTTGGCTGGACATCAGGGGGTCCAGAGGACCATCTCATTCATCGAGCGGGCGTTTTGGTGGAATACGGTGAGGAAGGACATACAGGAGTATGTCCAGGCTTGTAACACCTGCGCTCGTGCCAAGTCCATCAACTCCCCCACCTCTGGCGAGCTGCAGCCCCTCCCTATCCCCAAACGCCCGTGGAGTCACATCTCCGTGGACTTCATCACTGGACTTCCTGAATCCCAAGGCAAGAACACCATCCTTACCATCGTGGATCGTTTCTCCAAGGCTGTGCACCTGGTGGCTCTCACCGGACTCCCCTCTGCCAAGACTACTGCTGAGATCATTCTAGAACACGTAGTCCGCCTGCATGGGTTCCCCAAGGACATCGTCTCGGACAGAGGGCCCCAGTTCACGGCAAAGTTCTGGCAGGCCTTCTGCCGTCTGGTCGGTACCACCTCAAGCCTTTCTTCTGGATTCCATCCTCAGACTAACGGCCAGACGGAGCGGGCCAACCAACAACTGGAGCGCTTCCTTCGATGTTTCGCCGGTGAACATCAGCGCTCCTGGGCTCGCTACCTCGTCTGGGCGGAGATCTCCAACAACTTGCACACCTCCTCTCCCACCAATCCAAGCCCTCTCGAGGTATGCTACGGGTATCAACCTCCGGTGTTCGAACATCAAGAGCCGGAGGTTGACGTCCCGTCCGCCCAACAGTTGGTCCGCCGGTGCCGGCGGCTATGGACCCAAGCTCGCACCGCCATACAAAAAGCCAACCAACGTTACACCACTCAACACCGCCGCCGGCACCCTCCGGGACGATTGATTCATGTCGGTGACAGGGTATACCAGGGTATACTTGGAACATCAACTTAAAGACAGACTCTAAGAAACTCACCGCACGATTCATCGGACCCTACAAGATCACCCACCGGATCAACCCTGTCACCTTCCGGCTCCAGCTGCCTGCTTCCCTCCGGATCCATCCTGTATTTCACCAATCTCAACATGTGTTCTTCACACCCCTGTCTCCCCAGGTCACCGCCCCTCCCCCGGCCCGGATCATTGACGGTCCTGCGTTTACCATCCAACGGATCCTTGACTTGCGACCCCGGGGCCGTGGCACTCAATACCAGGTTGTTCATATGTATTTTATTTTCTTATTTTTGTTTGCCTTTCAGAAACTGTGGAAAATAAAAAATATGCTGCCTGGTCTCAGGGCATAAACGTACCTAGGTGCACCTTTTAGTGAGTCAAGAAATAAGTGCCAATAAGTACATATTACTGCAGTTTCCAAAGGAGGTGAACATTAAAGGCAGAAAACTTATTCCTTAGACATTACTTAAAAACATTACTATAGATATGTTTTGTGCTCAAGGGTCACATATATTAATTTACACAGTGGCTGTCATAACTGCCATAAAAGATTTATTATAAAATACATTAAATAATTAAGACATGACTAACAGGTGCTAAGAAGTAAAATATAATGAGAATAAAGTTTAATATTTCATGAAATGTAGTTTTTTTTTTTATTTCTCTAGCAAACAAATGAGCTGATTTATTGACACCTTTCCATGCTCGAAACACTGATTGAGCAATTAAAGAAGTCAAGATGTATTCATTCATGTCTATTTCGCAATAAAATTAGTGACTAGTAATTTGTAAAGTTTATACTGTTTATCTTTTTTTGACATTTTGTCTTTATTATGACAGGACAGCGGAGCGGGAGAGAGACATGGAGGTGGGATCAGGTTAAGTTAGGGTTCGAACTTGGTACCCATGTTGCTACATGATTTCGTCTGAGATTGGAGGTGCTTGAACATCAGCAGGAAAACCCTAGAGTGACAGTCTTCTGAGAGGATGTCATTATAATCTGTGTGGACTGAGATACCGAACTGCTGAAATGGGTTTCATACATTTTCAGTTGCCAAATGGACAGAAAGAAATCTTCCTTTGGGTACAGAAATGGGGAATGTGGTGAAAGTAATACAATGCAAGAGAACAGAAGTCATTCAGTATGCAATATATTGTAAATGTTCTCACATATGTGGTTGTGTAGTCTGAGCTGTGCATTATTCATAGCTGAATTTCAAAGGCAGCACTGTGTTGTATAATGCACTTGTGACCTGAAGATCTGAATGACCCAAAAAGACCCCTTTGCTAACCAAGAGCAAGCACACAGCAGATATAATTCGTCTTCATCTTTCTCTGAGCTCAACTGATGGACTGTCCTCTACAAAGGGTTAATACATTCACTCTTGCTCAATATCGAAACAAAATAACTTTTTTTTTGCAAGGAAGTTCATATGTGTTTTTTTTCTTATTTTGTTTGGCTTTTAGAAACTGTAGAAGATACAAAATATGTTAACTATTCTCAGGGCATAAATGTACCTTGGTGCACTTTTAAGTGAGACATGAAATACGTACCAGTAAGTACATATTACTGCAGTTTTCAAAAGAAATGAACACTAGAGGCAGTAAAACTCATCTTGTATTCATTTTCACATGAAATGTGCCAGGGTTCACATGCCTGTGTTTTGGCGCCACTCAGTGTGAAAGCAACAGAATCCATTTTATAGACATTTTCCATTCGTCTGTCATATTAGCATGGCCAATGATGCCTTGTAGGTGTAATGATTTGGTCATAGCGTGCATCCAATTTGAATGGATTGCGACTGAATTCTTATCTCTTGGGAAATACATTTTGATGCATTTCTAAATTAAGCTTCTAAAAAGAAAACTACCCATTTGCAAAGCATGATGCAAAAATGAAATACCATCTGACCACCAAGGCCTCCTTTTGAATAATTTACCAGTTTTATATTCTAGGTTTGCGCATGAGCTGCATTGATGCAACCGCTCAGGTAACGCAGATGAAAAGATCTTTGTAAGAATGTGCATGGAGAAAGAATCACGGCACGTTCTCTCTCTCTTGCAGTGAAGTGTGAGCCTTTACCACGATTTGGAGGAGGAGCCTTAATATGTGAGGGGGAGTAAGGGAGGGAACGCAGAGAGAAACGGAGAAGCCGAACGAGAGGAGATGAATGCTGTACAAGTACTGTTACATTCTGAAAGCTTGCCTGGACACCAAAAGCTTCTCGGTATTACAATGAGAATCTAAATTGTGGAAATACAGTCTTTGTTCATTCCATAAGCTGGTAAGTAAAAACAACTGATTAACATTCTTTCACCAGCATCAGCTTCTAATGTCATGTTGGCTCCCTGGCATTCACAGTTAATACACATTTTTCATAACATCTCAAAAATGATTTTTAATGTATGTATATTTATATGATGACCTGCATGCAATGCATCTGTTACGTTGTTGTTGTTTTTTTTAATGTGTCTCTTTACTCTATTTTATATTTTATTTATCAGATTTATGTATGCTGCATGTTTTATTACAACATTTGTAATATGTTTGACATATAATTTTTCAATTCGTCAATATGTTGTTATTTTTAGGTCTTTGTTAGAATGAGTCTCTCTTTGAAATCTTAGTCCAGAGAGATGCAGTTCATGCACTCAGATGCTTTTCTTTGGCTTTGAGTTCATGAAAGTTTAACTTAATTCATTTTAAATGGCAAAAGAGCTTAAAGAGAGGTTAGAGAGAGACAGTCTGAGGAGGTTCGGTGCACCATTTGTCAAGTGAAGAAACTGATGCACTCCGCGACTGTAACCAAAGGGATCAGTTTAACAGCCCTCCTTCTTGAAGGACACTTCATGTTATATTCACTGGCAGCTAGTCAGCTGGCTTCACATGAAAGACAGTCAGGTGTGTGTACAAAGGGATTTGTCCCCTATGGTGAAACAAAGAAAAGATGCCAAAATACAGAAAATGTAAAAACATTTTTATCCTGCCAGCACAGACTTGCGTGGTGTCTTTTAAAGCTGAAACACACATACCTGTGTGGTCCGAATCTATAAATTACCATATTTCTACAAAAGAGTCTTTGCTGACTGATCAATAAGGCTAAAGCATAATTCACGAATGGGGGATTCCTACAGAGCTGATCTGCTTTAGAGCCACCATTTCTGAAAACACATTAAGGTTAAAAAGAGAGGCTACCGTTAAGTACACTTGACAGTTATTACATATCAACAAAGCACAACCATTTTTTTTTTTTTTAAAGAAACCAATATTTTAAAATGTTTTTGTCCTCTTTCTCTCCTCTCCTTCCATTTCTTTCTGACTTTTTTTACTCTCAATTACCTGTAAAGTCATTGCAGGAGCGAGCGATAACTGTGATAAATGTGTACCGGAGTGCTATACCTCTCAGAGGAAACAGCTTCCTGTTCATTTGCCACTATACTTACTAAATAATATGTCACGCTCTGTTCCTGCTAGGCAGAAAAAGAAATCTCTGCAATATCATCCTATCATCCAGTTTATGTTGTTTTGACAAACACTGAATGGGGATTGGTGTAGAAGAGGGACTGAAGATCAGCATTTTAATTATATCATGATGAATTCCGACAGCCATTTATAGGCTAATAGGACACGTCTACATTTCAGCATGGAGAGGATTAGTCACCTGTATTCTGCATGCTCCTATTTTTTATTGTCAGCTGGTTGTGTCATACTTTTAGCATGGACTTTTTTTCAGTCTATTGGAGAGCACAGCATTACATTTGCCAGTCCAACTTCCAGAAAGCTTACTCACTTAACAAACACTCTTTAAAAAGCTTTAGTGTTTAAAGCTTTGCATTGTTCACCTATTGCTGTAAGAATGTAATTATAAATCTTTCTTCATCACTATGATTGGTTTGATATATTACTGGTCTCTAGTAGAATATCTAAACATCCTTGAAACAAAATCAACCATACTTGAGAAGCTAAATTGAATATGTTAAGACTTTTCAGACAATAAATCTTGTATTATGTATTTATTCATCTGAATTGCTTAAACTCCATGGTATTTTATTTTCTAGTTTTAAATCTACCAAAATGTTGTAAATGAACTTGTATTCTCTGAAAACAAGTCTCACATAATTTGCTTGCTTCTCAAGTGAATATACTGTATCCTGTTTTTGCAGTATAATCTGAATCAGCCATGTAACCAGAAATAAACTAACTATTTACATTAATATTAATCAAAAACAGATCACTGCATCATTAAATTTGTGTTCTTGGTAATGTAAAAGATAAAAAGTGTTATTTTTGTTTCTTCTTCTTCCCATAGCCTGATCAATAATTGAAGAGGAGAAATCAATGTTGACCGTTTCTGAGCAACACCTTTTGGGACACACTGCAAGATTAACTGCTGGTAAGCAATTGCGTTCCTTCTTATCGGCCAGGTTAAACCAACAACTAAATTGTTCCTGCCAATCCCAATGTATTTCTCTCTATTCAGGCGATACCATGACACATTGACTTGTCTTTTTTTTTTTTTATCCCCAAACAACTGTCCACTAAGATCTCTGAAGAATACGAAATGAATTTTCATTTCTATTAGTTCTCAACCCAGATGGAGACATGCTCTTCATATCCCGATGAGGCTGGTTCATTGCCTTTACAGAGGTTACGATAGCTTTCTGAAATTGATTTTAGTCTTGTCTTCATTTCTTTGTACTTGCACCTGCTTTCAGGATCTTTTGTAATCACAATGTATTTTTTTATGTTCATCTTGAGATCTGATCCTCCTGATATCTGCTCTCAGTGCGAGTCTAGCTATATGGCTTTTCAGAAGAGCTTTTGTATCTCATCAGGCTACGATTCAGATTCTGGAAAGATATGTGAGATTTTCAACCATGCAATTTAAGTCAAATCCTCACATTCTTTGTGAAAGGAAAGTGCCTAGTGCCTCTATGTGTCACCAGTGTCTAATAATTTATGGCTTTTTTGCAGGGCTCTTCACATCTTAAAATGTCAGAACACGAGGACCTGAATAAAGCCATGGGACACTGGAACGCCTCTGAGAGCTACCAGCTCAACCCAGCCAGTGTCATTGTGTCTGTGGTATTCTCGCTCATATTTCTCCTGGGGACCATTGGAAATAGTCTGGTGCTGGCTGTGCTCCTCAGAAGTGGGCAGGTTGGGTACAACACCACCAATCTGTTCATCCTCAACCTCAGCGTAGCCGATTTCTTCTTCATCATCTTCTGTGTGCCTTTCCAAGCAACCATCTACTCTCTGGAGGGTTGGGTTTTCGGGTCTTTTATGTGCAAGGTGGTTCATTTCTTCATCAACCTCACCATGTACGCTAGCAGTTTCACTCTGGCCGCAGTTTCTGTGGACAGGTGGGTTTCTTTAGTTATAATTAAGTAATTCAAATAATTTATTTATTCAGAAAATAAACACTTTTTTTACACTCTCACTGGCTTTTTTCAATTAAGTAACGTTATGTATACATTGTATTTATGCATACATCACAGAAAAATTGTCATTGTTTTAAATATATATACTTTTTATTTTTGGGTTTAATGGCTTTCTGTACTGGAAATGATGGTGGTGGAAATATTAAATATTTGAAAGATTTTTGGAAATAAAACAGCCAACTTCTTTGTCTTGTAAAAGCTAACACTTTATGAATCATACTACATACAATTCAATTATATTTTCACACTTTGTGCATAATTTGAAAGATGGTGTGGAAATGACAATAATATTTATTTATTTTTATTAGTTTTTTCACACCTTATATTTAATTCTCACTCTCTACAGACTTGGTAAATTAAGTTCAATAACTTCTGTGGTGGGGAAAAAAAACTTTATATGGAGAATATTTTTTTTTGTACAATGGAGATGCGACAACTATAAAAGAATAATGAACTTGTATCATTTTCTATCTTTTTATCTTTGCTCTATGTTCATGATTTTGAACATATAATCTTTTGTTTTTATGCAGGATTTTCACAATATAAAATGACAATTATGATTTTTATGATAATTACTCAGCTGAGGACAAGGCACTAAAATGGCTTGAAAAGTAGCACAGGTAAATGAAGATGACAAGTGATGTTCATATAACAGTCAGTAGTAAATCTATTAGTTTTAATAAAAGTTATCAACCCTTGGGACAGAAAAGGTAATGACCTTTAGAGACAGCCAAGGCATGCTGATTATGCATAATATTAATCCTGTCAGGTGAAGTTCACACTAGGCTTAACAGCATCATGGCTTTCCTTCATGTACCATTTCCCCTGCAGCTCCATGGGGTCTAAAGCTACATCCTAAAGGAGAGCTTAACAGGGTTGTAATTGGCCAGGGCCTGGGTTGTTATTTAATGAAATGGATAACCTGAATACAAAAAAGTCTTGCAAATTGCATCAGCAAAGGTTGGAGTTTAACTGCAGAAATGTCAGTGGAGTTATAGCCAACAACCCACTTCATTAATAAAACACTCCAAAAACCTGCAGCCCATTATTCCTGTCTTCACAACGAAACAGTGGTAAAATAAGTATTAGTAGCACCCACTCGTATCCACTTTCTGGCATGTTAGCTAAAATTATGTAATATTGCAGGTCAAACTAAAGCGCCAGTGGCGAGTGGGACTTGTGAGCTGACCCGGAGACAGTTAAAAGGAAGAGCCAGCCAGCCTTTTTGCTAAAATAATGGCATAAATGTAACAAGGCCACCTATATGCCCCCAGTGTAATATGTTACTCTCTGCCTCAGCACCAGACCCACTGCCCTCCATCCACCCTCAAAGTGTTTACCTTTGAAAAAAGCATGTTAATTTGACAGTTTCCTACTCTGTGAAAAATGGTCCAGGGCTCAGTGGAGGCTGAGAATCCCCATTGGCAATTACTGCACCTTTAGGTAGAAAACAAGACAACATTCATCTTGTGCACTGAAACCACTATATTGATCATATGGCGTTTCAGGGCAAACTCAATTTCAGGATGAACATTTCCTGTGTTCCATTTATACATGACTACTAGGGCTGGGACAATATATCGATGCATTACAAATCGAGATCATGATTCAGCATTATTCTGAGATTTTCCGAATGCACTACGATTCCTCTGGAGTACAGCTGAACCTAAAATAATCATTCAGAAAATTCGAAAAAGTTGAAGCAAATTACAATTCTAATTGTGGTGAAACTGACCTATCGGTAAGCCCCTTTAGTCTCTTATAATGGTCAGTTATTTTGGATGACAACATCCTGGATCAACACTGTTCATGTATTGCAGGGTACAATTACATTTTAGCCAGTTTAATATGAAGAGACAGTGGAAAGTAGACATTCGTCTGTGTTTTTGACCTACACTTTGCAAGATGTCAGAACTGTCTACTCTTTAGGTTTGTACATTTGCCTGGACTCACAAACATTAACGTTTCTATTTTTAGCTAGAGATACCTTGCTGAAGCACAAGATGGCATTGGTAACGTTCTGCTTGAGCAGTTTTTACGAACATTTGTCTTTGTTTAGTTTGGATTCAGGAAATGGAATAAAATTAATTATATTGCCTATCCTCTCAGGATGCATTGTGTTACAAGTACCCCAGAAACATCTTTTATCTTTTCTTCGAAGCATAAACCCCATAAGTTTCCCGTCTCCATGCAACTGATACTCGACTGCCATTGGCTCATCTGCGTTCGTAGGGAGGGACTTAACGATAGGTCAGTTACATGACTCGGCTGAACGCACAAGCACTCTTCTTCATGAGCCTTTGAGTGTGTGCATAAAACCTAGAGTACAGCGCCATCTAGGTTTAGAATCGATTCCAGAGGAATTGCAATACATTCGGAAAATCACGATCCAGAATCTGTGGTCAATTCTTCACAGCTCCATTTGAATGCCGGGTTTCTTTTTTTGCAGGTACCTGGCGATCCGCTACCCTCTGCGCTCCAGAGAATTGAGAACGCCGTGTAACGCTGTAGTCGCAATGGTGGTCATCTGGGGCCTGTCGCTTGTCTTCGCCGGGCCCTATTTGAGTTACTACGACCTGATTGACTTCGAAAACAGCAACGTGTGCGTGCCTGGATGGGAGGAGCATAACCGTAAGGTCCTGGACACCTGCACCTTCGTCTTTGGCTATGTTATTCCTGTGCTCATCGTGAGCCTGTCCTACACCCGAACCATTAAGTACCTCTGGACCGCGGTGGATCCTCTCGACGGCATGTCGGAGTCAAAACGAGCCAAGCGCAAGGTCACCAAGATGATCATCATAGTCACGGTGCTCTTTTGCATCTGCTGGCTGCCGTACCACGTGGTCATTTTGTGCTACCTCTACGGAGACTTTCCCTTCAATCAGACCACTTACGCCTTCAGGCTGCTGTCCCACTGCATGGCCTACGCCAACTCTTGCCTCAACCCTATCGTTTACGCCCTGGTGTCCAAACACTTTCGCAAGGGCTTCAAGAAGGTGTTCAGCTGCATCCTCAGCAAAAAGGGACGCAATAAGGTGCACGTGGTCCATGTGGCCAACACCGTCCCCGGCTTTGAAGCGGGATCCACTGAAGTGTCTCAAATGAACGAAGAGAACGCCAGACAGAACGAGAACGAAATGGTCAACCGCCCACTCGCAGAGCCACAGGAAGCCACTATGACTATAACGTTACCATTCCAGAATCAGCCATGAAAATAAAGCACACGGCTAATGATGCCTTACTGAAGCCTTATTTAAAAACTCAAACCGAGCCGGAGGATTTCAGCAGCTTTGATCGACATCACCATGGTTTTGCATTGACAAAATGAGCACAGTCCATATTATTTAAGATTCAAATCGGCGAGCAAATTGAAAACGTACATTCAATTTGGATCTTGAACAGATGCATCTTTGTGTTCTGCTCAGTTGTTTTGGTTCTAGTGCTAAATTATGTCTTATTTACGAAATCTCCTTTATTTTTTCAGCAGCACTGTCTGTTTGTTTTCTATTGATGTGTTACCCTCTAAGCATGTTTCAAATTAAGGCTGTGATGACTATTCTCCTGTGAAAATTTGTTACCAATTATTGTGCGTAACACACTTTAATATCTGAAGAGCCCTGTGTCTTTATGTGAGCAAAGCTGTGATTTCCTACTGTACTTGAAGCTTTGAAGAGGACTCTTTGATTATGCTCCTCAGCTTCGCTTAACAAGCTCTTAAAAATATATGCTTAAGTGCTGAATGTTCTTGCTTTTACCTCTGTTTCCAAGCTCTCATATTCTCTGCTGTTTTAGAAAGTCTTGAGATTATTTAATTGGTGAGTTTTATAGCAATTAATATGCTGCAAAAGCCCTAAAAACAGGGTTATACAGAAAATCTCAGATTACAGACAACCAACAGTTTAGTACCTGGTTCTTGTGCTGTCATAAAGGAATATTCAGGTTTTGCTACAAGTTGATCTCAGTCAACAGCAATGGTTATATAATACAAATAAAAATATTCTGAACAATACCTACTAGGGTACAGTAAGAGGCCAACAATTGAAGTAAATGACAGGGACGTAAATGTTAAAATAATCACTGTGTCAAAAGTACAGCCACAAGACATTTTCAAAATTATTTTAGTGTGGTGGAAATGCTTTTAAGCCTTTTCTGTGTAAAGTTATGTCCATTTTTTATTAACTTGACAAAATCTAAAAACCCTAAAACAACCATAAAGTGAAAGCAAAAATGAACTGTAAAGTAAAATTAAAAACGTCTTCACAGTTCAAATAACACAAAACAAATAACATTTGAGCTGTTAAAAGTCTCATAAACTGGCCCCATTCAGTTTGGACATTTGAAAATGACTTTCCATAATCATGTTTTTGTTAACAGAGAGAGAGAGAGAGAGAAGAGACAAATACATGACAAAATTATTTTTGTGACAATCAAAAAAAAAAAATGCTGCAGTTTGGACTTGGCTTGTATAGAACCTGCAATATTTCTTTATCTGTCTTCAGTTCATTCATTATGTATAATGTACTGTAGCTACACAGCTATGTTGGAAGTTTTGAATTTGATGTTAACTATGAATTTCAATAAAAAGTGCATTGATATTCCTCTTGGACCAGCATAATATTTAATATATGCAAATAAATGACCCCAGCACATTTAGCGGTAGCCTGAGTAACCTTGAACCATACTTTGGGGGATGTTTCATGCGAGATCAAAACTGTATTTTCCCCTGGAGGCTCAATAAGATAGCTGCAGCATTAAGTGAAAATTAAAATTTAATGTCTTCCATTGAAAAAAAACAACTCGAAGCTGAAGGAGTGAGGCGAGCACTGACGCATGCACCATAAAAGACAATAAATCGAGATGCACTTCTGAAGTTATTACAACTAAGGTGAAAACAAATCATTGATTTTTTTCGTGGCTTTTAAAACCATGCTCAATCTTATTCAAGGTAGGCTTTAATACTACATAAATTATAATGTTTTATCACTTGGAGAAACTACAGTATGTGTGGATTCCAGGATTGACAATATTATAGGTGACCATGGAATAATCATAATCAGTACAGAGGTCTAATTTAAGCCTTTTCCTGTCCCTAATCTCTGAACTGCTAGAAGTCTCCCTTTTTCTTTTAACAGATAGTCTCATCCCAATCTGACAACCTGTGCTTGGGGGAAAACTGGAACAGTCTGAGCTGAGGGAATTCATTGAATAAGCCCAATCCGATCTGCCTGAGCTTCGGTCAGGAGCAGTTCTGGACTCTCCAGGAGTGACTGTGCTGTTGTTAAACATATGAGATGGTCCAGGCAGTTCTTCTTTGGTGGAGATTTTCATCATCGTCTCCTCACATGCTGCTGGTGGGGTACTAATATACATTTGCGAAAAGGCATAGCAGAGAGAATAAATCAAAGAATCAGAGTGGTGGTCTAATCTTCTCATTTGTGTCTCTGGGATTCCTAATCTGCCTGATTTCCCCCTCTTCATTTTAACAGCTCCTATTGATTTCTCCCTGTCTTTTAACAGATCGTCTCATCTCAATCTGACGACCTGCACGTGGGTGAAATCTAGAACTGCCTGAGCTGAAGGAACCTCTTGGAATGATCATAATTAGATGAGAGGTCTAATTTGAGCATTTTCCTGTCCCTAATCTCTGAACTGCTAGAGTTTCTTTTAACAGATTGTCTCGCCTCAGTCTGACGACTTGCGCTTGGGGGAAAACTGGAACAGGCTGAGCTGAGGAAGCTGTCTGAGCTGACAGAATCCATTTAACAGACATTTCTGTACCATATCAGATGATCCAGGCAGTTCTACATCCATAGGTGTGTTCTCACATGCTGCTGGTGGAGAAAAGGCGTAGGTCAGAGGATTCATTGGAGAATCAGAGCGGTGGACTAATCTTCTTATTTTTGTCTCTGGGATTCCTAATCTGCCTGATTTCCCCCTCTTCATTTTAACAGCTCTTCTTGATTTCTCCCTGTCTTTTAACAGATCGTCTCATCTCAATCTGACAACCTGCACGTGGGTGAAATCTGGAACTGCCTGAGCTGAAGGAATCAATTGAATAAGCACAATTTAAGCTTTGGTCAGGGCAGTTCTGAAAAAAAGAAAAGAAGATAAGGAGAAACGGGCAAAAGATAAAGGTATGTAAACAATGTTGTGGCGGACCCCGTCCGAAATGATGGCCGAAGCTTAACTGATGTTTTTTGACTTTTATTATCGTTCCTTTTCTAAGAGCTGAATTAGGTGACATAAGCATTACATAAGTACATAAACATTACAACATATTCAACGGTTTCCACAAAATAATTGTTTTAACTAATAGCATACAAAAACACAAACCTTATGCCTTTTCGGGGGGTGCTAAATAAAAATAAATAGTCCTT
>JAUCNO010001198.1:0-17296 GCA_032353835.1 Enteromius viviparus
GGGAGGCCATGATAGACAAGGGCCAGTGGGAATTTGGCCAGGACACCGGGGTTACACCCCTACTCTTTACGATGAGTTTCATGGGATTTTTAATGACCACAGAGAGTCAGGACCTCGGTTTAACGTCTCATCCGAAAGACGGATGGGACTGTTGCATGGCAAAATGTAGTATTTCTTATACAAAATTTGAGAAGCTATTTTTTAGCTATAATAGCTATTTGCTATTTTTTTCTTATACACATATTGAAAACTTTGCTCAAGGTTATTGTGTGTCCAAGTATGCTGGCTATGACATTTCATAGCACATGGCACACAGTGTTAAGAGAAGAACGCTGGAAAATACGACAGAAATAAGATGTTTTTCTATAGCCTATACTCCAGTACAAGTCGCGGTTCAGCAGCGCGCGACATACTCTGCCAGAATGAAAGCACAGTCAGGTAAAAGATTGTTCTCATTGCAAAGACAAATATTATGGTATGTTTCAGCTTGATGTATACCACCATTATTTGGCTGTGTTAATAAACAGACACATTATGAAAATTATGCATCTGTGTCCTGTTATTTATCTTTTGGTATGCATTTCAGAAGAAAAAATGGTTAGGAATTAGGTGTAGTTGCAAATAGTGATTAATCATGATTAATCCACTTAAAATCCTGATTAATTTGATAAAAAAATGTAAATAATTTGACAGCCCTAATGAGAACACAAAGGGCAGTTCAGAGGCCTGTTTGGAGTCTAGTGAAAAAATAGATCAAAACTACCGCTGCATAGTATTACATCATTCTATTGTCTGAAATCTCTCGAGAGGAATTAGAATATATATTTGGATTCAATGACGCAAATATCCAACAATCTTTGCAACATAAGAGAATAAGGACAAACATTTTGAGCTGAGTAATGTTCAAAGCAGCTCACAAGTGTTCAGACTCATTGTACACTCATTGTGTTCTCTGACTCTAAAACTTCATGTATACAGGTTTGTGATTGAAATGTTATGCAGAAAATTTATGTGTATAAATACTTTCAGCATTTGAAAATAGCTGTTAAAAAGTGATATGACAGTTTTGTAAATTGCCTAAATTGTGTTTGTGTCTTCATGGTAATTTCTATTTTCAGCTTTAAAACATCAAGCGCAAAACTGCCATGAGTTCTTTAAATGCAAGTTTTGTCCAGAATATGACTATTGTTCATCCAGAATACTTTTTCATCACTGGGCTTTCAGGTATACCATACAGCAGTTATTACTATATTTTTTTATGTGTCACATATTTTATTGCTGTAATTGGGAACTCTGTAGTCCTTCTCATTATAGCTCTTGACCGAAGTCTGCACAGTCCAAAATACATTGGTGTGTTTAACTTGGCCTTGGCTGACCTTGGTGAAACTAATGCATGGATTCCTACCACGATGAAGATTTTTTTTTCGGACTCTCAATACGTGTCCTACAATGCTTGCTTAGCTAACATGTTTTTTGTGAACCTCTTTGTTACTCTGCAAAGTGCCACTCTTGTTGTTCTGGCATTTGATCGCTACATTGCAATTTGTTTGCCATTAAGATATCATGCCATAGTAAATAATACTGTCATGTCTTTAGTGTTTGTAGCAATATGGGCATTTAACACTTCCTTGGTGGCTCTGGCAGCGTCTTTGATAACACAACTTTCGTTCTGTAAATCTAATGTGGTAGACAGTTATTACTGTGATTATGGAGTAGTGTTTGCGATGGCATGCAACGACAACAGCATTAATATGTTCATAACAAACCTCATCGTAGCTTTGTTCCTTGTAGCACCATTGTTCATTATACTCCTTTCATATCTGGGCATTGTTTTTGCCTTAAGTAAAATTACTACTTGGGAAGCACGTTTAAAAGCACTGAAGACCTGTGTTTCTCACCTTTTGTTGGTTGTTTCTTTCTTTCTTCCTGTCATATGCATTTTCATTGCTTCAATAATTACTTCTCTCACTCCCAATGCCAGAGTCATCAGTGGATCTCTTTCATTGTCTCTTCCACCAATGTTAAATCCCATTATTTATGTTTTAAACACAGCCGAAATCAGAGTCTTAATTAGAAAACTGCTTAAAAACAGAATTGTGCCAATTAGAAAGAACATTTTAGGATGATGACAATGATGTTTGTGTTCTTAAATGATTAGGAATTAAATTGCCCTCATGAAAATTTAAATATATATTTTCAGCAATGTTTTAAATATCATTAATTTAAAGCAAACCATGGATCTAACAGATGTATGATTATAAGGTTCTTTTTATTTTCTCTCTGTTGTGATGTTTCAACTTTTTGTTATTTCTACATTTATTGTACAATAAAAAATAAAATCTAAACATAAACTAAGATTTCAATTTATTGATCCAAGTTTAAGGTAATCATGGTTTTTAATAATAAAAAAAGGTCTATATATAAAAGGTCAATAACACAATGACACTGAGCCATTTTATGGGAGAGACTGATGGAAAAACAACAGAAACACTCAAAACACCTTGATTTGCTATTAGCTATTCCACATAGCCTAAATATGCATTGTCATGTTTTTTTTTTTCACTGTGTCATAAAAAGAAAGAAAAAAAAACACAACAAGCACAACATATCCACAAATTGACAAAGAAATCTAAAAAGTCCAGTCAGAGATCAAGATAGTAACAATGTTGCAGGTGCCTCTAAGCCTCTGGGCCCTAATGTACCCCCATTTGTGATACCCCTAGTCTCAAGCTCTACTGATTAGAAATCTAACAATCAAAGCTGAAATGGAAAAATCAAAGGAAATGGTAGATTTACTCTATTTAGTCATTGCAAGGCCTGCCCACACATTTAGCTGTACAAACAGAGAGTAAGCTAACTCCACAGGTAAGGCTAAAAGTAACTTTTTTTTAAGGCAAGTACCTAATATGGCTGTCATAAAATATTTACTGAATTTAAACATGTTAGAGGATCTGTAAGGAAGCGGACTGACCATGAGGTGAGTAATGTTACGATGTTTATTTACAAGATGAATATCGGCATCCAAAAGGTAAGTAACTTAAATTCAGACGATCGCAGCAGGAATCATAGACATGTAACTAAAGACTTTTTCTTATTTCAGGTATGCCGAATACCAGGATGAAGACAGACAGGGCGACCACAACCACACACCACAGACCAGATGGAGACACAGGGAGACGACAGAGGACCTGGAGACACATGGAGGATCAAGGACCACACTAGAAGAGAGCAGGTAAGACAACGGGTAAGTAGTAGCAGTGAAATGGTAAACTGGAGTCCACTTTCGCAAGTACGAGCTTGGACATGGGTTGACGGGAAGTGTGTGGTTATATGTGGTAGTCATTAGTGATAACAGGTGGTGGTGACAGGTGATTCTGATTTATACTCTAGTGACTGTGATCTTTGTGAGGAAGAGAGGATAGACTAAGGATAGAGGATAGACTTTATCAACCCAGGGACTGTGTTTTGTTGTCCACCTGGGACACTTGCCTCCGGCTGCCCAACAGGAAGCTGAGTCTCCAGTACATTTGTGTGGCAGAGACAATACAGAGCGCGTTTACATGCAGCCAGTAACCCTTTTAAAACCCGGATATTCACAATAACCCGGTTCCGCACGGCCAAACCCCGGAAAACCCGGATATGCTCATAACCGGGTTTTTAAAAACCCGGTTACTACACCTGGGGTAACCCTTTTCTAACCCGAATGTTTGGTCGTGTAAACGCATATCGGGATATCCCCATCAAAGCGTGTGTTCTGCGCATGCTCTGTTCGCAAGGAATCTTGGTCTTTTGAGTAGCGAGACGTCTTGTATGCGCCAGAACACCGGCGTACTAAAGCGCAAACAAACGCGGTCGCTATCTCTTCCGAACTGGGAAACATGTTGTTGTTTTCACGGATACCGGAACAAGAAGAACCGGAAATGACGCATATTGCGTCTTGACGTAGTCCATACGTCCTGACGCTACCCCAACGTCCGCATTTAAATCGGGTTATGCAAGTTAGGGGTAACTCTTTCTAATTATGCTTGTAAACGGGTTATTCTGATCAACTCAGAAAAACAAATACCGACCTTAACCCAATTATAACCCGAATATTGGCTGCATGTAAACGTAGTCAATACACAAGAATAGTATAGATAACAGGTGGAGTCAGTCGATCGACAAACAGTATCCAATAGGGGCAAAGACAGAGCAATAATCCACAGATAAAGCAGGCTTTGGTGCACTGGGAATCAATGAACAAGGCAGGACTAAACTTGGGAAAACACGGGGAAGCGCTTTGTACCAGGAAATCTCAATACTCAGCGGCTGGACTACAACGAAAGACAGATTTAAATGCCGGACAATTAGTTAACAAGGGGAAAGAGCCATTGAATTGCCATGATAACTAAGGGGAGAGCTGAGGGACACAGGAGAGCTGAGTAACACAGCTCTCATTATGCTGTGTGATAAAACTGCATTTTTGAGTGGCCTTTTATTATGGCAAGCCTAAGGCACACCTGTGCATAAGTCATGCTAAATAACAGTCACCTAAAAAACTCATCCTGGGGCTCAGCTATAATATTTTAAACTCACTTGTGAAAGGGATAAACCAAAAACAAAGAAAGCACTGCTTTATCAATTTTTTAAAAATACAGTTTCCTTACTGTTTTTACCTGATACATTCAATCAATCAATCAATAAATCAATTAATCACTTTATACTCATGTAAACAAGGCTCAGGGGAGGGGAAACGAATGAATCACGATGGCAACAAACAAGATGAATGGAGAAATTTATGAAAAACTGAAACAACAGACAAGGTTGGCGGAGAAATGAGTTCATTGATAAAAGTCCAGGCATAGAAACAGAGACAAACACACAAAGAGTACATATAGCGCTGAAGTGCCATCCCGTAGTCTGTGCTCGCACCTCCATCTGGATCATAAGGCGGAGCATAGGTTGCAATTAAGATATGTTTTTAAGATAAAAAATGCAGTTTTACAGATGCTAGAAACATTGTTTTCAAATGAAAGATTGTTATCAAACAGCACACCTAGGTTCCTAACTTATGAAAAAGAATGGACAGAGCTGCCATCAAGTGTTAGACAGTGTTCTAGATTATTACATTTGGTGTTTTTACGTCCAAAAATGAACCCCTCTGTTTTGTAAGTTGTAAAGAATTTAACAGTAAGAAGTTACTTGTCATTCAATTTTTTATATCAGCTATTCATTTAGTTTTTTAATTTGGTGTGTTTCACCTGGCTGAGAAGAAATATATAGCTGAGTATCATCAGCATCACAGTGAAAGCTAACTCTGTCTCTTGATAATATCATAATGTATCGTGTAAAAAGTAATGGCCCTAGCATTGAGCCTTGAGGTACTCCATATTGCATTTATGATTGATATGATACGTCCTCATTCACTGCTACAAACTGAAAGCGGTTAGATAAGTATGTAAGTATTTGAACCATGCTAAGAACCAAGTAAGTATTTGAACCATGCTTGAAACATTCATAATCATTACTTCTGCCCATGCACTGTCAAGTCAAGTAGGCTTTTATTGTCATTTCAACCATATACAGTAGTACACGATGAAACAAAACAACGTTCCTCCAGGACCAAGCTGATACATATGACAAGGTTACAACAAAAAATTAACAGAAAAACTGACTAGCTAGTTAACTAGTGTGTGGCGAGGTACTGCGGATGCAGCGTGTGGTAAAGATGTCTTCGATAGAGGGGAGAGAGACACCAATAATCTGCTCAGCTGTCCTCACTATCTGCTGCAGGGACTTGTGGTCTGATGTAACACAATTTCCAAACCAGACAGTGATGCAGCTGCTCAGGATGCTCTCAATAGTTCCTCTATAGAAGGTGGTGAGAATTGATGGTGGGAGCTGGGCCTTCGTCAGCCTTCTCAGGAAGAAAAGGCGTTGCTGGGCCTTCTTGTGCAGAGAGCTGGTGTTGTAGGACCAGGTGAGGTGTACAGCATTCTGACGTAAGTGTCTTTCTTGTCGAGGTGTGTAAGTGACAGGTGGAGTGTGGTGTAGATGGCATAGTCAGTCGAACGGTTCGAATGATACGCAAACTGCAGTGGGTCCAGTGAGGGGGGCAGCAGGGTCTTAATGTGTCTCATGACGAGCCGCTCGAAGCACTTCATGATGATGGGTGTGAGTGCAACGGGGTGCGGTAATCATTGAGACAGGACACAGAAGACTTCTTCGGCACGGGGACGATGGTGGTAGACTTGATGCATGTAGGAACGACGGCGCTGCTCAGAGAGATGTTGATGATGTCGGTGAGAACATCTGCCAGCTGTTCTGCACATTCTCTGAGCACTTCTGGGCGTGTGCGTGCTTTGCCTCTCTTATGGCCCGGGACAGTTTGGCTCTTGCTGTTCTTAGGGCCATCTTGTCACTGTGGCAAGCTTTATGTAACCAGTGAGCTGGAAGTGCCAGCACAGGCCAATGGATGGGACTCCAGAGCCATGTATATTCACTGTATGTTTGTCTCTGTTATCTATCACAGGACTCTTATTATGAACTCTTGTCTCCTCTCACCTTGTTTGTCGCCATGACTGCCTATTGTTTCTCCGCCCCACTTATCGTGAATGTTGTTGTATAAAAGCACTGGTCTGTCTCTTCAGTTTCGCTCGACTTTGTTGGATGTATCCCGTGTTTACTCTCATTGTCTAGCCATTCGTGTTCCTTGTTTCCTTCTGTTTCTCTCTCTTCGGATTTATGCCTGCTTTGGATATTCTGTCTCATCTCTGCCCTCTTGGATTTAGTTTGCCGATCGTCTGACCATCGCCTCGTTAAACTGTATTACTCTTTCATCTTTGCCTACTATGTTCTCGTTCTCGAGCCACAGAGGATCCATCAACGTTACATCACAGTCTCTGGTAAGAGGGAGTTTCTAAACATCAGAGATTCTCCGCGCCATCAAAGCGGGATTGTAATCGAACTTCCTTGTCTCGGCTCTACTTGATTTATCAGTGGAGTCGAGACATTGAGGATTATGTCGCAGACTTTATTGCCTACAGTCATTTAGTCATAGCAGATGAGGAGTGGTCAAGTTCCAGGACTGTTTCCATCTTTTTTTTTAGGGACCACAAGTTTTTTTTTTTCTCCGCTGGGAGACACAGTACAACAGACAGTTCTGGACTATGAAGTGTGGGAGAGGGTGAGGGGCTGGCTGGACCTCCTGTGTCCGGCTCCCTGTCACCCGCAACGGTCTCCGGCGACGATGCCAAGGTTGGGCAGGCTGTGTGGCAAGGGACAGGGAGATCCTCTAAGAGCCAAGCTTCCAGGGACCACATTTTGTTTCCTTTCTAGAGGGAATGCAGATAACTGCAGACCTGATGGGATGTCCCTGTGAATGCAGGTAACTGGGAGAGAAGACTTGGCGACTGGCAAGGTCCCAACACATCAGTTTTAAATAACGTAATGGTGCTTCAAGAGTCTAGAAGGGCCCGGTACACACAGCCCTCTATCTGTATTTTCATTTCGGGAGCTCCTTGGGAAACATTGACATGCACCATACAGGTCCTGGTCTTGGTATGAGGGGAGAGTGGATCTTACACCGGTTTTCCTGCCTGCATTCTCCACCACTGTGAACTTGGTGAAGAACAACAAAAAGCATGAACAAACAGGTAAGTAATGTGTGTGCCGATGGTTGAGTGCCGGCGGGGCCTGTGTCTCCGTTCGTCCCTCTTGCAGGTCATGGTGTCCGTTGCTCTGGTGCTCAATATTCGATCCCTGGGGCAAGCAGTCATTTTGTTTACACTTTCATGGTCATTTGTATTTTTAGCTTCAAAAAATCAAGCGTAAAGCTTCCATGAGTTCTTTAAATACAAGCTTTGTCCTTAAACCTTCACATACCCATCCAAGAATTCCGGCCACTCGTCTCCACCCAGTGCCATCCCTGTCTTCAGCCCAGATCCCCAGCACAATATTCACTTCACCCAGGCACTCGAGCTTTGATCTCCGTGATGCAAGATCGCCATCCAAGGCTTGCTTACTCTGAGTGCTGTCCGAAGCCTGAAAATCCCGTTCCTGAATCACGGCCAGGTGTGCCATCTGTGAATCCAGCTCCTGAATCACGTCCAGCAGTGCTGTCTGCGAATCCAATTCCTGAATCTTGGCCAGAGGGGCCGATTCTGATTCCAGATCCTGAATCACGGCTGGGAGAGCCGATCCCAAGTCCAGTCCCTGAATTATGGCCAGTGGAGCAGATCTAGATTCCTGATCCAGAATTAGAGCCAGGAGCGCCGTACAAAAATCCTGTTCCTGAATTATGGCCAGGACAGCCATACCAGAATCCGGATCCTGAAGCAGCTGGCTCCTGATCCACCACAGCTGCAGACGGCTCTGGATCCACCTCAGCTACAGGCAGCTCCTGATCCACGATGGACGTCTAGAACTCCAGATCCACCATAGCCTCCCGAGGCTCTAGATCCACCAATGGCCTGCCAGGACTCCAGGTTTGCCATGGCCCTCCAAGGCTCCTATTTGCATTTAAGTGTGTTTGTTGGAATTGCTTGTGTGTCAAATCCTATGTTTTATCTGTTTCTGTTTTACATCCGTTCATTAAAACCTTATCATTTTCAAGATCTGTCTCTCGTGCCACCTGAGCTAGAGTGAGCTTGACAAAGGTGACTTAATTGCCCAGAAAATGTTAATAGTTTTTCAGTCACAGAAATGAAAAAAAAAATCTACATGCAAAGTCATGCAATAAATTGAGCCCTCAGAGGATCTCATCCAATACAACCATTTGCTGTAAAGCTCAATGCATGGACAGACTAGTAAAGTGTACTGCCGTAGCAAGTGTAACATTGGAGACTTAATATTTACTATATACTATAGGATATACTGTATTATATCCTGTGATATATCCTATATTAACTGTGATATGATGTACCTTAATGAGAAGACAAAGGGCAATTCTGTAGCTTGTTTGCAGACTAGTGACAAACATTGATTGATTAAAAGAACAGTTACGTCAGCATATATTACATCATTTTTCAGCATTGTATTACATCATTTTGTCTGAAATCTCTTAAGAGATGAATGAGAAGATATATTTGGATTCAATGATGAAAATTTCAAATGGTCTTCGTAACATAAGAGAATAAGGATGAGTACTGACAGCTGAGTAACATTTAAAGCAGCTCACAAATGTTGCATTGCATTGTGTGCTCTGGCTATAAAACCTAATATATACAGGTTTGTGATTGATATATTATGCAGAATGTGTACATAATGTGTAATGTGTAACTTACATATGTACTGTATACTTTCAGCATTTCAAAATATATATATATATATATTTTTTTTTGTAGAAAAGTAAGATTTACATTTTTGTAAATTTCTCTAAATTGTGTTTGTGTCTTAATGGTCATTTCTATTTTCAGCTTTAACACATTAAGCACAAAGCTCTTGAAAGCATTTAAAGAAGCAATGAGTTCGTTAAATGCAAGTTTTGTCCAGAATATGTCCATTGTTCATCCAGAGTTCTTTTTCATCACTGGACTTTCAGGTATTCCATATAGCAATTATTACTATATTTTTTTATGTGTCACTTATTTTATTGCTGTAATAGGGAACTCTGTAGTTCTCCTCATTATTGCTCTGCATCGAAGTCTGCACAGTCCAAAATACATTGGTATGTTTAACTTGGCTTTGGCTGATCTTGGTGAAACTAATGCATGGATTCCTAACACAATGAAAATGTTTCTTTCTGACTCACAGTACATTTCCTACAATGCTTGCTTGGCTAACATGTTTTTTGTGAACCTCTTTGTTACTCTACAAAGTGCCACTCTTATTGTTCTGGCATTTGATCGCTATGTTGCAATTTGTTTGCCATTAAGATATCATGCCATACTGAATAATACTGTCATGACTTTAGTTTTTGTAGTAATATGGGTATTCAACGCTTGTCTTGTGGCCCTCGCAGCATCTTTGATAACACAACTTTCACTCTGTAAATCTAATGTGATACAAAGTTTTTATTGTGATTATGGAGCAGTGTTGGGGATGGCATGCAACAACAGCAGCATTAATAATTTCATAAAAAACCTCATTGTAGCTTTGTACATTGTTGCACCATTGCTTATTATACTCCTGTCATATCTGGGCATTGTTTTTGCCTTAACTAAAATTACAACTTGGGATGCACGTTTAAAAGCACTTAAAACCTGTGTTTCTCACCTTTTGTTAGTCGTATCTTACTTTCTTCCTATCATATGCATTATTATTGCTACATTAATTAATCCTCTCACTCTCAATGCCAGAATTATCAGTGCATCTCTTTCATTTTGTCTTTCACCAATGTTAAATCCCATTATTTATGTTTTAAACACAGCTGAAATCAGAGTCTTAATTAAAAAGCTGCTTAAAAACAAAATTGTGTCAATTAGAAAGAACATTTCAAAATGATGGTAATGATTGTTTCATTGGGAATTAAATTTCCTTGATGAAAAATGTAATATATTTTTTCATAAATGCTTTTAGATTTATTATTTATTAAAGATTATGAGTTTCATAAATTCACTGTGAAATAGAGATTGTACTGTGTTCTTAATTATTGACCCAAAGATAAACAAAATAAACTCAAAATTGTACTATTCTAATACATTTTTGAGAAGTGTCTGCATTATACTATCATGTAATAGTTTCATGTAATAATGTAAACCAAAGATAAATTTTCACAAGACTGAGATCTGCTTTTAAGGTTTTTCGTTGTCTCTCTGTTGCAATGTCTCAACTTGTTATTTCTATATTTGCTGTACAATAAAGAACTTAACCAAGTGCACACACACAGCAGTGAGTGTAAACAAATTTGGAGCATTCACACATAGCTAAATACAAAATAAGGCTAAAAATAACTTAGTGAGATCTATTGCTACACACATCAAAGCAATTACCTGATATGCCATAAAATATTCACAGAATTTAAATATTATAGAAGAAAATTAAGGGAAAATTAAAAATCTATTTGCAGCTGTTT
Source organism: Enteromius viviparus (assembly GCA_032353835.1). NCBI lineage: Eukaryota > Metazoa > Chordata > Actinopteri > Cypriniformes > Cyprinidae > Enteromius > Enteromius viviparus. The sequence goes on from JAUCNO010001198.1 coordinate 10,994, forward strand.
ATAAGAATAGTCATACAGACAGGGTTAAAGGGAGGAACAGATGTAATGCAAAGGTAGAGTTGGGGTACAAAGGCTGAGTTCGAGGCAGGCTGTCACAATCCGAGGTACGAGAAAACAAGAGCAGGCAGCAAACAATCATAATGGGAAATAAACAGTCCAAGGTCAGCAACGGAGAGAGACAATAGAATATAACAAAACGACAATAGAATATAATAGAAATATATATATATAGGAGCCTTATGATTAGTGTGGTCTACTACTACACACATCATATAAATATATTTTTAGGCAATTAAATTATATGGCTGAATTTAAATAATATGTAAAAAGATTAGGGCCAAGCAATCCGTCTGGTTCGTTACAGAAGCTTGGACCAACGCCGTTCAAACAGAATGAGCCAAGAGGATCCCTTCCAAGAGCTTGTTGATGCTCTTCGGCGAACGCTACTCACCTCACAGCCCATGCATCCACGCCAACACAAGCACAAACCCGGAAGTAAACAACGCTTCTTCACCTACTGCTGTAGTTTGTCCCATGGTGCGTTCGACGCCCTTCTCTGGCGCAGTGGGGGACTGCAAGGGATTTTTGTTGCAATGCAACATAACCTTCGCTACTTACCCCAATGTGTATAACACAGATGGAGCCAAGATCGGCTATGTTATTTCTTGCCTAGAGCCTCTAGGACTAGAGCCTTAACTAAAACTGATGCTGGCTCCCTATGATGATTTGATCGGCTTAGAAAGATTTATTCAGCTAACTCTACGCTGTTCAGCCCGTGTCTCTTCATACAATCAATCCTCTTTGTGCTTTGTAACAAATCTCACCCGTCCGCCAGAGTATCCAAGCCCTCCAGTACCCAATCCTGAACAAATGGAAGTAAATCGGCGACGGCTCACGCCGCAGGAGCGCCATCAGCAAATCACCAATGGGCTTTGCCTACTGTGGCCAATCAACTCACTTACTAAAAGACTGTCCTCTCCGTCTTTCAAGACCGGTGGTGAGTATGACTCTTCCCATGTGTGAAACCATGAAGCCATATTCAACTCCTGTAACTCTTACTGCCAGTAACATCTCCATTTCAGTGGCTGCTCTAATCGACTCCGGCTCAGATGGTAACTTTATCTCCGAGGACCTGGCACGGATTTATCCTATCCATCACTGGAAACCGTGCAACCGTAATGTGAGACGCCATGCAGGACCGGTCAAGCTTAGTGTTGGGCTCTGTCACGAGAAAGGAACTGTCATTTTTGGTACTGGAGGGCTCCAAGATGGACCTTGTGTAAGGGCGTCCGTGGCTGGCTAGGCACAAACCCATCCTCCCCTTGGGCACAGGGAAAATCCTCAAATGGAGCTCGCAGTGCTGGCCTGAGTTATCTCTGCAACGCACTTGTCCTATACACGTATGTACCACTTTGATTGAAAGTCCAATTGCTAAACAATCTGTTGACATCCCCTCAGAGTATGCCGACTTCCAGGATGTCTTCTGCCCCAGGAGAGCTGCCACACTGCTGCCACATTGCCCATGGGACTGTGGAATCGATCTGCTCCCGGATGCCCAGGTGCCAAAGGAAGGATCTACCCCTTATCCATTCCAGAAACCGTACCCTTTACCACTTGTTCCAGCAACCTTGGAGAAGTTGAGAGGCGCTAAGGTCTTCACCAAACTCGACCTACGGAGCCTCGACCTCGAACGTGGACTCTATCCTATGCTCCATTACTCACCTCTGTACCTTACCTGTTACAACAGAAGTCTCCTTGACTCTCCAAGCTTTCTCTGCTCCAGGAATCCTCTCCTCTGCTCCATCAAGTGGTGTGTGGTTGTCTGTCTGCTCTCCTCTGACGGCAATCCTAAAAGTGAAAATAGTATTTAGTCTATTTTTGACTATTATTTATACTATTATTCCCAGACCTGGAAGAATTTAAATTTGCTTACCTTGGTTTCGTCTTCATTCTGTTTAAATAACTTTAATTTTCACGTTTTTTATATACCTTAATCCGTCTGCTTCGTTACATCTTTACAGTGCAAGGTTAAATTTGTTAAATTTCAACAAAAATGTTGAATTAAAATGTTAAAAATTAACATTCAATTTTGAGAATAAAGTCGCAGTGTTTCTTGAAAAAAAACAAACATTTAAAAATGTTTAAATGAATTTTATAAAATAAAAAGAATATTTTCACATTTAAAGTTATTATGTGTAAAGAAACAGTTTGAGAAGGGTAGCATCAGCAGTGGCCAGAGATGATTTTTCAGCCAGACTTTCAAATCTCTGGATACAACACAGCTAGGGCATGTCTAGACCAGAGAAGCTAAACAGGTTAGGGGCATGGACCATCCCACACTGTTGTAGATGTCCTTCATTGAAACACCTGCTAAGTAGTCCTTAGAGAATGTCATACTTTTGGTTGTGTGAGCCTTGACCCCCAAAGGCAGGGAGACCAGAAAACTCCTTGACGACAGTAATGACATCCACCATCTGAGGATCTGCTTGGTAGAAAGAAGACCTCTCTTGGGGATTATAGCATACTAACTTTTGGTCTGCCCTTCTCCAAAGGGCAGCTCTGTGGACATACAATTCAGCTTCAGCTGGTCAGGTTATGCTCAAAGGTGCAGAAAAGCTTTGGCCAGACAAGGCATAAATTCAATTTCATATACTGATATACTGATATTAGCATGCAGTTCACTCATAGAAAACTATAGACCAATCTCTCTCCTTCCATTCATAGCAAAAACACTTGAACGAGTCGTTTCTAACCAAGTATCGCTATTTCTCACTCAGAACAGCTTACTGGATGCTAACCAATCATGGTTCAGGAGTGGCCATTCAACCGAAACTGCATTATTGTCAGTCACCGAAGCCCTGTGGGTCGCAAAAACCAGATCATCAGTACTCATTCTGCTAGATCTTTTGAGTTTTCCCCACCTGTACGTCGCTTTGGATAAAAGCGTCTGCTAAATGAATAAATGTAAATGTAATGTAAAAATTCACTCTGGGGGGACCACTAATAAAGGTTAATAAAGGTGACTTGACTTAACAAAAAACAATATTATCCATTATATTCAGTGATGCTGTCTGTGCTGTACAACTCGGTTTGACACGGCTCTGTACAGTATGACATAACTTGGTTCGGTTTGTGTTTCCACTGCAGTTTAGTATCGCTTTAGAGTGGGGGGGATTATTAACATATATAGCCATGCCCCTACTACTGCTGTGACTCCTGGAAAACACTTTTTCATTCTGCATCGCCCCATAAAGCTCTCGCTCAATCTACTCATTGGCTATCAACAAGAGGAACATCTGTACTTCCCAACAGATCATGAAACATTTCTTTGGTTTTTAAAAGAAGGTGCACTTGTAAAAAACAGTTGCTTTGGTTCCTTTACTGGCTGTGCTGATTTAAATCTAGCGGGTCTGTGTGCAGTGTGGCCAGATAGGATGGACCATTTCTGGACCAAAAGTTCACAGAAACCACCCAAAACTTCAACTCGTGTAAGTCATGGTTGGTAAAAGTTTTTGAATCAAAATTTTGACAAAATAATGTAATATATATAGAATAATAAGAAAAAATATACTTGGTGTATCCTGATTCTGCTCCGATGCCATCTTTTGTCACTCACTCACTTCTGCAGGACAAGAAGAAAAGGTTGTTCAGATTTTTCCAAAGACTAACACCACAGTCAAGAGATAGGTAGAATTTATTATTCATGTATATATTATATGTATTGATATGATATGTGTGATGATACATGTATATGTAATACATATTTTAAATACAAAATAGGATTTTGACATTGTTTAACTCAGTCATTAGCCCAGACTTCTCAATACAATAATAATGTGTTTGTGTCCTCTATATTTTTGCGGCTCTCAATATATTCAGTGTTTGGAGTTGGTTTAGTACTTCTTGACAAGTTCTGTTGCTATCTGATTATGTTTCTGGCTACATTTAATATCAAATCATATTGATCATTTAACAAATGTTGAAATGCTAAAATGTTTGTTTTTAACTTCCATATAATTGTCCAGTGATTGATAAATAAATATTTGATTGTTGAATCATGAAGTAGCTGATTAGTTGGATCATGATTTTGCAAACCATTGAGTGAATGACTGCCTGACACATAATATAGTAGTATATTTATAATTAACAATCACATACTTAATTAGTTAGGACATTTTTCTAATGACTCCTAGACATAAGACTTTGTGTTGTTGTGTCTGATCTGAGTAAGACAATTACATTTACATTTATTCATTTAGCAGACGCTGGAAGTGCTCATAATAACATATAACAGGCAATGTTCAGATAAGGGCAGGCTAGAAAGGGAAAGAAAGAGTAGGGTTAAGAATTCTTTTACATTTTTTTATGATGTCAAATAGGGTTTTCAGCAGTTGTTTAAAGGTTGTAAGGGAGCTGGCATTTCGGATAGTGATGGGAAGATCATTCCACCAGCCAGGAACAGTGTAAGAGAATGTTCTGGAAAGAGATTTTGTGCCTTTTTGTGATGGTATAGTAAACGTCGATCACTGCCGGATCTCAGAGTTCTGGAGGGAGTGTAGAGTGGAAGCAGTGAGTGGAGGTAAGCAGGCGTCGAGCCTGTGGTTGTTCCATATGCAAGCATCAGTGCCTTGAATTTGATGCGAGCTGCAATTGGGAGCTAGTGCAGGGAGATGAAGAGAGGTGTAACATGGGCTCTTTTGGACTCGTTGAGGACCAGTCCTGCATACTGAATCATTTGAAGAGATTTGATTGTGCACAGGGGAAGACCAGCTAGAAGAGCATTGCAGTAGTCCAGCCTGGAGATGACCAGGGCCTGGATAAGAAGTTGTGTGGTCTGCTCTGTAAGAAAGGGCCTGATCTTTCTAATGTTGTGTAGGGCAAACCTGCAAGATCGGGCAGTTTTAGCAACATGGTCTTTGAATGAGAGGCGGTCATTAAAGATTTCTTGCAGAACTTTATGGGGTAATAGTTAATGTATCCAAATGGATGGTAAAATCATGCTGTAGAGTTGGAGTTGCAGGGAAAATATTATAAATAGAAAATGTTGATGCTCTTCTGGGGCCTCATTAATAAAGTGTGTATACGCACAGATTTGATCTTAGAGTGTGCATATGCTTAAATCCATGCCAGGGCTCATGTTTAGTGCCTTGTCAGTAGGGTTGCCACCCTATTTTATATAATTAGGGTATTTTTTAAACTTTTTTTAAAGCAACATCTCATGCAAATCATCCCACATGCGTTTTATGAAGATGCCTCCTTTCCAGTGTTGCCAACTTAGCGACTTTTCAGATCCCTTTGGCGATATTTTTCCAAAAAAGTGACTAGCGACTTGGACAAACCTCAGCGAGTGTCTGGTAGTGCCGCGCCACTGTGTGGAGTGCATTTCAGTCACTATTTCATATTCATTCCGTCTTCATTTATTTTCTGACAACAGAAACCATTAAATATATCAGTGAAAACAGTTATATTGAGAATTAGGGTGTATTAAATTACATTATGTGACCACAGAGAAGTAAGATAATATGACGCACTGATGTAATGAATATGCAAATTGACGAATGATGTCATCTAATGACACCTAGCAACTTTTCATGCATGGGTGTCCCTTATTTTGACTCATTGAAAGTGGCAACCATACTTGTCACTGTCTGAGCAGATGTACAGACTTTTTATTGTCAGACTATTGCAGGTTTTTGAAAATGTAACCTGATGACTGGTGATATGTTATTTGTTAATGGCATTAATTAGGAGTCGTTTACAAGACAGAGAGCCATTATTTTGTGTTCAAGTTCAACATAGTTAGCAATTCATAGATTTTACTTCTGAAAGAGAGACATATGTGTGTTTTCTGTTTGTACGTTCATTCTATGAATTAAACGTATTTATATCTACGAGATTATCATAAGATCACATTTAGGATGGTTTCTGTGCCACATTTTGTAAATAAGTCCACAGAGCACAAAAAATATGTAATGGAGCATGTGCCAAATCTGTTTCACCAATATGTTAATTATTACAGGACATTGTAATAAAGACATTGGCCTAAAGATGAATATTAAGAGTAATTTATGCTGATAATGAAAATACTAGTTGCAGCAGTGTAAATGGCATGGTTGTGGTAAACACCAAGATGGTGAAGTTTCAGTTGTGCTGCAGTTTGGTTGTTTTCTCTCTCTCTCTCTTCTCTGTGTGTCTGTAGGTTGTCAGGCTGTATGGTATCAGAGGAAGGCTGTGGTTATTTGTCTTCAGCTCTGAGTTCAAACCCCTCACACCTGAGAGAGCTGGATCTGAGCTACAATCACC
>JAUCNO010001199.1:9955-27729 GCA_032353835.1 Enteromius viviparus
GAAACACCATTGCGCCTATGGAGAGTCCCCACGAAGATGGCAAACCAGACATGTGTGTGTGTGTGTGTGTGTGTGTGGGAAGACATATGGAGAGATGGAGATTCTTTATGTTTTTAAAAGAATTATCTTCTGTTCACCAATCCTGCATTTATTTGATCTAAAACACAAAAACAATAGCATTATATTTTAGAATATAAAATAACTTTTTTATTTAAAATGGGATTACAATACTGAAATTTTAACAATCCAGTCACATGATCCTTTAATAAATTATTAGAATGATTAGAATTCATTCAAATATTCTGATTTACTGCTAAAAAACATCATTATTATGTTTAAACACAGCCGAGCAGTATTAAATAAATGTCTTTATCATCACAATCAATTTAATGCATCCTTGCTAAATAAAAGTATTAATTTCTAAAATTCCAAAATTTTAATATATAATAATTTACATATACTAACGTCAAGCTTGAGTTAAAAGAGTAAAAAATATTTAACAATTTTACTGCTTTAGCTGTATTTTAATATCAAATAAATATAGGCTTGATGAGCAGAAAAGAAATATTGAAAAAAACAACAAAAAACTTTTTTTTTTTTTTACTTTTTATTATAATTATTTAATTGTTACTAAAAACTAGGAAAAAATAAATAATCCAAAAACAATAAAATATTTTCAACACTGCATATAATTAACAAAAATATAAAGCATATATTTAGAAGATTTTAAAAAGTGTTTTTATTCATCAAAAACACTTATCTGTCATTGAACCAACAGAGCTCCATTAGGTCTGCTGAATCTAACTAAAACAATACAAGTAATCCATTGCAAAAGTACTTTAAATGTTTCAAAGTTTATTTTGTCCCCAGCTGAGACAGAGCTGCTTTTGTGTTAACCTGCAAGTAAAGTTCTGCGTGGGAGTGTCTTTTGTAATCCCCTATTGAGATTAAACATAACTGTTGTGTTGTGCGTGTCGGGACAGGCCGAACCATGTGAGTGGGGCTGGGGGGGGACGCAGGACACGCCCCTTTGAGCTCTGTGTGCTCACTCACTACCCATGAGCCCCTCACGGACCAATCAAATCCCTAACACCCACCCACATCACAGCCATCGCAGAAGATTAAACAAAGAGACAGAATGAGAGCGACAGAGAAGGAGAATTTTATTAGAAATCCTAAGCGTTGTGAAACACACTTGTCTATGGGGGAAAGTTTATATTTATAGTTAATATTTGCTTTGGGAAATAGAAGATGCTAGCAGTTATAATCAAAAAGATCATTCTAGAGAACAGGTGTATTTAATACATGTGCAAAAACATGATTAAAAAATGATAAATATATCAATAAAAATCCAGTCACTATTTTTTATTTACTTCATTACAGTATTTTTTTAGTTTGTATTATCTTAAAAAAAACAATTTTAGTTATTTGAACTGTTAAAATTGAATTTTAACTATGATTAATTAAATATAGAAAACATTTATTTTCATGACCTTGAGTGTAAAATGTTGTTATATCAAAGTGAATTGCAGCCTCTTATAATTATGATAAGATAAGTTAAATAGTTCATTTATTTAAAACACACACATGCATACATACAAGTATTACAGTAATAAAAATATATAATAATACATACTTTTTATATATTATTAAAATAAATATATATATTAAAAATAATATATAAAATAATCTTTATATTTAATAAAGGATTATTAAGTACATTACTTACTAGAGAAAACTATATCAGTATTTGTCCTTCATATTTAATTAAATACTTGAATTTCCCTATAATTATTTGTGAAATTATTTATTTATTTATTTTTCTGATTGAAAATGGTTTCAGAATAAATCAATACTTCTTTCATTGTATTAATGCTTTCCTAATGTAATTTATTCATCTTAAATTCCTTTTAACACAAAATAGCAAACTGAAAAAAGGCAGCAGTTTTATACAATGACCCAGAAAACTGCATCGGAGATGAACACACACACACACACACACACAATATTCCCTGGCACAAATAATTCATGCACGTATTTTCATTTTTCACAGTATCACTTTATAAAACACAAGGGAGAAACCGACGAGCTCACTTTCTCCATAACGCTCATTAGTCCTCTCCTCAAACCACTAATTTGTCCTCCTCCTGTGGGCCTGATTTTATTAATATTCAGATGTAAACATCAAAAAGTGATGTTGTACAGCCAAGTGGGAGTCTGAGCTTTAAAACGAACCGAGCTTTTACTGCGTGCTGGCCGTAAAATGGAGCTCAGCGTGGAAGACAGATGGCGATTTCCTGAACAACAACCAGAGGCCTGGAAGACATTTACGAGATTATTAGTATGTGGACTCGGCCTTGTTTTGGCTCGGGCACAGGATCAGAAGTGAGCTCGGGGGGTCGTCAGGTTCAGAAGGGTTCGTGACAGATGCGTGTAGCACTGAATGGATCTCTTGGTCTGGTTTACACAATCTGACTGCTGCTTTATCACACTGATGCACAGCATATGGACCGTATTTAGTAAATCACTTGGAAAATGCAAATGATTCAAGGGGTAGGAATTTTCACTGTTTGCACCATTGGTCTGTGTTTATGAGAAACGTGTGGATAGACTGATGATTTCTCTGAGCTGTGAGCAAGGAGCGAGAAATGGAAAATGCTTACAAAAAGCTTTAGACTGTGAAATTGATGCTGCTTTACAACAACCAGAATAACTTTTTGTAATAATAATCAAAATCTAACAACAATCCGTTCTGATGAGTTCATGAGTGATGGTTTTAGGTGCTTTCAGTTATATGCTGGTTTGGTACTGTATGTCAAAAGTTCAAAATCATTTTTTCATGTTTTTGAAATAGATATATATGCTGCATTTATTTAATTAAAATACAGTAAAACGGTTAAACTGAATACTACCGCAATTTAAAATAACTGTTAGCCTATATATTAGCTACAGTATATTAAGATGTCATTTATTCCTGTGATCAAAGCTGAATTTTCAGCATTACTCCAGTCTTCAGTGTCACATGATCCTTCAGAAATCATTCTTATATGCAGATTTTTTGCTCAAAAAACATTTCTAATTTTCATCAATGTTGAAAACAGTTGTGCTGCCTCATATATTTGCGGAAAGTGTGATATATTTTAATATATATATATATATATTTGTATTTAATATTATTACTTGCAATTTTAATTTATTTAGCAGGTATACAATAAAGTAATCAAACGTGAGAGTAAAAACATCCAACCTGAAAACAAACAAATCATGCTTTTGACAGATACTAATCAGTGAAAAATTCATTGTTTAGAACATGGAAAGAACCATTAAAAATTGAGCATCAGTAAAAGCAGAACACCAAATCAGCATATTACAATGATAAATATGTACTGAGAAAGGTATAATAATAATAATAATAATAAGTGTTTCTGGAGCTGGAAATAAGCATTAGAATTTCTGATGGAATAATGGTGCTGAAAATTAAGCTATATATTCATACAGCAATTATATCGCTTGGCACAAACTGATATTATTATTATTTGAAAAGATATTTTAGGGGCCCTGCAGCTGTGATCGCTATATGAAACATCCTTGTCCTCAACTTTTGTTTAAATAAAAGCTTTAAATATACATGTTTTGTGGAGACATAAGTAAACAAACTTTAATTTAGTGCGTTCTCAGTAGCAGGTGTCAGTGTGTGACGTGAGTGGGAGTCTCCCTCAGTCTGTGGCGGGTCCAGAGAGCAGCTCCAGGCGGCTGTCACCAGACTCTGGGGATCTAAAGACCAGTTATGATCCCTTAAGCCTCTCAGGATCAAGCGTGCCTGGAATCTCCTTTCACCTCACACTTACAACACTTAGTGAAGCACTGAAACACACTCACCCACTTTGAACTGAGACGCCTGGTCCGTCAGTTCCTCGTGGTCTTTCACCAGCATCATGTGCAGAATTCCGAATGAGTTCTGGATGCCGAAAATCGAGCCGTTGCACCACGTAGCGGCGAACACCACGACCCAGCCATAGCCCCCCTCCGGGGGAACGAACCCCGGCCCCGGGTGTGCGCCGGGCGGCGTCGCCGGACGTTTGTCGGGGCAGCCGGTTTGTATCAGCTGCACCGTGCTGTCTTCCGGGGCGAGCTTGCGCTCCGGTTCCTCGTACTCCTGCGGCTCTTTGTGCTCCACTGCAAGGTGTTCAGTATGTCCAGGCTGCGGTTCGGTGCTCGATTCTTCCGAGCCGGGTGTCCCGCTGGCTGCTCCTGCAGTGTTCTCATTGCTTTCTGGGTGCATCCTATACAGAAAGGACGCAGATGCGTTTCCAGAATAACTCTTTTAGCATATGCTTCCGAACGGGTGGAAGAGAAGAACCGAAATAAATCCCCTCTGAAGGTCTGAAACTAAGTCAATCTCGTGTCACTTTGCATGGATGATCACTCATAATCCGATCGATAATGCCCAAATCCTGTTATGAGAGATCACTCATTCATAATAGAGCAGCAGGACTTCCAGCAAACTGAGGAGAACACGGTGAGCGCGCGCTTTAAACCAAGTCCAAAGCTCTTTGCTCTCGGTTCACATCCCTTTTATCGTGCACCGGCTCCTCCTCTATCATTTGTTGAATATTTACACCGGATCCCGGTGGGCTGCTCTGCTCTGCTCACTTCTGCACTGTTACAGTGGAACGTTCCGAAACGCTCATTCTGCAAGAGATACAATGTAACCACTCAACGTTCTACATGCAAGGTATCCTTAGAAGTTTCTATAGAAACGCTCTAAACAACGCAAGTGCGATAATGTATCAATTAAAACAACAGCGCGCGTTATGCGCACGTTACAATGCAACAGTTAAGCGTTCTAAAGAACAATGCAGTCCAGCAGTTCCCGTAAACAATCTCCACTGAGCAGATCCCGCTGGAGGAACGGATTTAAAATTCCACCGGCTCAGGATTACTGAAAGAACCGGATACCGGAGACCACCCCCTCCTCCGTGGCTGCAGCCCGTCCCGCAATTGGCCTGAAACAAGGAAGCGCGCGAGCAACTGTACAGATGACGCGTGGAGAGCAGATTTACAGTGTTATAGCTGCCTCCTGACACATTTACAACCAGCCAAACAAATGAAACCGAGCGCATCCGGTGAGCAATGCATTTGATTTCCCGGCCGGTGTCGCTGCATCTGCAGTGGCGAGTGCACGATCCATCAAAGCTACACCATAAATCATACCGTTCCTGGTTGGAAATAGGTCAAGGGCAACGTTTCGAGACTCTCCGGGACCGCGGATGAGAGTTTAGTCGGTGTAGACGGTGGCGGGCGTGGAATCGGTGCATATAGAGGCGTGTTTGGGAAGCCATGTCGGGTTATTATGGTATGGAGGGGGAGGATCCGTGACGTGCATCTCTGTACAGTAATGCCTTTCTAACGTGACCAGAGGGACACATCCACACATCCTTCCATACATAGGCCTAGGTGTTCCTCGTTTATCCAGCAAAACATCCCTCTTTTACACTGGGCAGATGCTTTTATATAAAATAACTTGAAATGTGTTTTTACTATACATTTTTTTTATTAAATATAGGTATCTTTATCGCGATGCAGCGCTCTTTCAGTACCTCTTTATGAACATGTTGCATAACTGTCTTGGTGTTTTGAAAAGCATCGCCCAGGCTGAAGAAGTGCACTTAATATCTGATCACCCGCTCGCATTTTAGCCTGCGATTCTCCAGCAGCTGTTTTTTGTTTTGAATTTACAGTGCATGCATTGCTCGAGTGAGTTTAATAAATCACAGGTGAAGGTTATGTATCAGTTCCGATCGCAATGACCGCTTTTGACCACTAGAGCGCAGTACAGATCAATATACGAGCCCTGAGGAAACATGAACAGACCATGAACTTTCAATAGAATCAGAATAAATGATTTTAGCGGAAGCGATGATTTGATAGCTCTTTTCCTGACTGGCAAGATAAGAGCCTTCATTTGACCTGTAGGGTGCGCGATCAGCCAATTTCCTCTTCCCCGTTCTGAGTATTTGCTTTCATTTGATAAAAAAATCTAAAAACATGGATTTCTGCCTTTCGTTCAGTGGCTTTGACAGAGAAAATCTTGAGTTCTAGAAAATGGTTTTTGGAAATCTTGCTTGGTCAATATGTCATATTAATGGATTTTAAAACAATACGCTCTTTAAAGATCAACATCTAACTACATCCCCAAAAGAATATGAGTTTATTTAATTTCACACTTGATATGAGTGACGGCTCTTTATCAGGGGATCTATCTGCCGTCCATCTATCTTTCTATCTATCCGTCCGTCCATCTTTCTAGCTGTCTATCTCTCTGTCATCTATCTATTTATACAGTGTCATATATTCTCAAATCTTCTTTCAATTTGGGTCATTAACACATCACCTAGCAACCACCCAGGACTGTTTAGATAATTCATAGTAACACCTTGGCAACTATAGCAGTTGAGGTCTAGGCAAAATCTAACTCTTCTGTCCCAAAGACTCTATTAGTAAAATATGGTTTCATACTCTGGCCAATATTATGACATGTGCTTTCTGAAATGTAAGACGTTTCTTTTCCCGTGACGTCTGCGTCTCAGTGGAATCAGACTGGAGTGTGAGACTGGAGCAGGGGTCGGGAGTTCTTTCCCTATGGATTCAGATTCTTTTAATAGTATTTAGTGGAGAGAGAGTGAGAGACTGAATGCCGAGGGTCTTCAGGAAGCAGTGGGTGTAGGAAGCAGACATGAACTCCAGTGCCAAAGCATGAGCCTCATCAAATGAAAACCAGTCTGGATATTGTGTCAGTATTTTGACTGTAACGTAAATTCAGCACAATCAACTATCTATCTGTCCATCTGAGAATGTGTTCACTAACCCTTTTGACAACTTTACCATAGAAACCACAGTCATGTTTTCTGAGTCATTCTGTTTGGACTTGGCATGTCGTCACACGGGGTTTGAATGTACCAGTATGTTTTAAATCAATAACAAAGTTTACTTTAGGCACAAATATTTAAAAAAACACGTTTAAAATGATTGTTTTTATAAAAGCTCACTAATGCTGTATTAATTTGATCGAACTGTGAAATATTACATTTTAAAAAAGCTTTTTTTTATGTGAATGTCTTGCAAAATGCAATTTATACTCATAAATACTCATTACTTCAGCCTCATATGATCCTTCATAAATCATCTCAAAACGGTTTTTATAATACTTACTTTATGTTTTGGGTCACCATTGACTCCCAAAGTATGTATTTTTTCTGTATGGAAGTCAATGGTGACCCAAAACAGCCTGGTTACTAACTTTGTTTTTGGTAGAACAAAGAAATTCATACAGGTCTGGGTAAATAAATGCTATTTAGTTTTTTATTTTTAGGTGCAGTATTCCTTTAAAGCTGTTTAGTGGTGGTTCCCATCAGACTGGACTTACAGAAGTGTGTGTGTAGTTAACTTCATCTTTTTTTCCTGAGCAGTATGGTGAAAATAGACCTTAGGGTTTGTGTCTGTGTAGAATCTAACTTAAAAATAAACCCACCTGTAGTGTTAAACCGAGACAATTAGCCCCGTCCTCCTCTATATAGTGAGCAAAAACAGGACTGTGGATGTTCAGACGGTGAATGTGTATGTTTGGTCTTCCTGATCTCACACACAGATTGGTGTTCACCTGACATGAAGATACATGCCCAACACAGATTTTTTTTGCCATGATATAGTGACTAATGTCATAGTCTGTGAGACGTGGGTGTGAACGAGAACCAACATTCTCATGCCCAGCACGACGGCACTGTAACAGCCTTACATGAAAAATACCTTTTTGAGTTTTGTATTCTCAGCGTGATTCATAATTATTTATACATGGGCTAGATTTATATTATAATATACATTTTGTATTTATTGCAGTTATTAATATTTTAAATTTAGTTGGTTAATTTATTCATTATTGTTTTTATTGTTTTACTTTTTGTCATTTTTTATATGTCTATATTATTATTTATTTATCAGTTTAATTTATTTAGATTTAATTGTTTTGGTACTTAAACTAAAAATATGTAGTTAATATCATTATAAAATAATACATTAATATTACAGTGTATCATCGTTATTTATTGCACAAATAAAGTAAAGAGAATTAGAGCTTTTACTATTATGGTTGGAACTGTTTTATGGGGAATAAATACTTAAATGTTATTAAAAACAATAATGGCTGTTCAATAGGCAAATATAATGACGTCTACTTGTGTTTTGAAATACTTCCTTATGTCATGAGATTTACTTGAGTAAATTTGGTTCTTGGTAAAAGTTACCGCAGAGTGAAGGAACAGTGAGCGAGTTATGTAGCTCTTAAATGGTAATGAAACCCCTCACCACCAGCGTGACCATATAAGGACGTGTTTCCTCTTCCCCTCGGCCTGCAACACACAACAATGGGGGTCAATAGAAATGAATATCAGCCGTCTAGTTCATTCTCTCTCTCGGTCATGGATCATGCTCTGCTGGACATACAATTGTAAAGGAGAGGAATGTGAAGTGGAGCAAATAATGAGCTGAGACTTTGTACAGTTTTCTAATAAAGAGGGCCTTTTGAAGACATAGTTCGACCAAGAACAGCATTGGTTAAGTTAGTATTTAACCTCAAAACCATTTAATGTTATTTTTCCATAAAGCACAAAATGAGATCTCAATGTGGCTCTTTGCCACATTATGATGGATCGTTTAATGACCAGGGTTATTAAAATGAAAAATTAAAAAGTCATTATTATTCACTGAAAATGATGCCTGTACTTAAGTCTATTTTTTTCCCTGCACAATATTCTCCTGTCCTAAATTGCTTGTGTGTGATAACATTTCTGACTTTTTTTCTGAAAAATGTTCCTCTGTTGCAAATCTTAGTTTGTGTTTAGAAATTAGTAGTGATTTTGTAAATTCGTTACAATGAAACAAGAAGTAACACATTGGAATTTTGAAGAAGAAAGACTGAAATAGTGTTTTATTGTTTAGAATAAAAATTCTACATTGTAATGGTTCATTGTGGAATTGTATGGGCCTATATAAAAGTGAATAAACAATTCATAAATAGCTACAGAAAAATGCAAATAACAGGAACATTTTAAGCATAAAGACTGTTTTTGTAAAAAGTACTCTAACTTGTTTTATTTACAATTTAAAAAATGCATTTTTACAGTGTAAAGTTAGTTTTCAAAGTATTCAACTAAATTATGAAATATGAATGAATGCAAGTTTTATTTTAGTATAATGTCTACATTTTTTGTTAACATTTTAAACTAAATTAAGTTTTTATAGTTTGTTTCCACTTTCATTTTAGTTGATTTTACTTGACTCATTTTTCTTTTTTTAATTATGCCTATGTTTTTATGAATATTGTTTACGTATATACATTATGTTAAACTAAACAAAAATGAGGAAAGCTGACTTGACAACTAGCTAAAATAAAATAAAATGTTGAATTACTGAAATGATTTTTAAATAAATAAAATAATACAAAAACAACAAAATTGCAAAAACTTAAATTAAAATTAAAACTGAAAATGTAAAAATTATATCTCATTGAAATCTTAAGTAATAGTACTAAAATAACACGGTGCTGCACTGATATTTAGATCCATTTGGTAGAATTCATGATAAAATGATTATCATTTCATATATTTGATCCTATTTCACATAAGTTCACATTTTTTTATGGTTTTAGTTTTATAATAACCCTGACACGCCTGCACATACACGCACAAGACGGGACGCCCGGATGAGTTCCAGCATGTCTCCTGTTGCTCCTGCTGGAGAAATTGACATGCAGAGCAGCACAAAACTCAGCGGGACTCACAAACACACTTGAAAGGAACCGAGAGAGGGACGTGGGGAGGGGGACAGCACTGAGGGCCGAAGAGAGGATGGAAAAGTTGCAAGCCAAAAAGAGTGAGGCAGAAGGGTGGGAGGCCACAGACGGGTGAGGGGGTGTACAGAGGGAGGGGCTTAAGTGGAGAGAAAAAAGGGAAGGTGAAGGAGAAGAATGCATTAGACTGAGAGAAAATAAACCAGAAGTCTGCTGGAGACAAGATCTCATTCAAGACGTGAGCAGAAACCATTCAGACTGCTGTGAAAAAGGTAAGCTGAGCGTTTTTACTTCAGTTTTACTGGTGCTGAGGCTACAGGTTGCCCTGATGATCAGGATAATAGGAGCTGTAATAGTGTGCTGTTTTAGATAGGAACCAACCAAACACTACAGCAGCTACTGTTCTGACGCTACTGTCGAGCTTTAGGAGTCAGAATAATGGATCAGTTTATATTTTATATTTTCTTCGTTAACTAAAACTACAATATTATTTCAGCAACATTTCCTGATTTTGTTTGGTTTAACAAATAACTAAAACCAGAGCTGAAATAAAAATAATAAAACTTTAGACTTAGAAAAAAAACAGAATAAATCTAAAAATACAAGAACATTTCTAAAACTTTAAATAAAACAAAAAATACTAATAAAAAAAAAAAAAAAAAAAAAACATAACAGTATCTCAATTAAAATAAAATAAGACTGTAAACCTCTGTGAAGTTTAGCTATCAAAAGAAAATTATTCTTTTATTTATTGGTTTTTTGTTTTTTTTGTGAAGTTGAGTAAAATTAAAATGAAAAATACTAGTAGCTAGAATAAAATGTAGATAGTGGTATTTTTATCTTTTGTATATTTTATTATTTTTATATTTTATATTTGAGTTAATATTTATTCTATTTCAAGTAACAAAAATGTGGTTTTAGTTTTAGTTATCCTTGAAAATAACCATAACCATGTAGGCTATTATCGTCAGGGCGTTGTTAAGAGGTTATGATGTTTCTAGTGTGTTGTTATCGCTAGAGTATTGCTTGTCATTAGAGTCAGTCGTCAAAAACCTTTGAAGTATCTTTGCCTGGGTTCTTGTTCAGTCTCAGTTTTTGGGTTTCTTTCACCTATTTTGTTTCGCCAGCAGGTATACATTATTAATCTGATCACTTAGTATCACCTAGCAGCAGGGACCTTTTGGTTGTTGTTGGTCCGAATCTTTAAAGGATGTGTTTTTTCAGTAAGCTGGCATCAATCAGGGACCAGGACTTCTCTTTCACTGACTGGCTTTAGTGGGGTTCCCACGGTAACTGTCAGCCGCTGCCTTGAGGTTCATTCCTCTGCGATGTGTGTGAGCGGAGCCCAGTGTGTGTCCTGTGTTAAAAATACATCCTCATGTTTAGTTTGACTTTAATTCTCTCCAGAAGTAACATTCAGGCTGTTGGTTTGCTTACAGAGAGACTGTTGAAGACAGACGGAAACAGTTTAAAGTCACAATTCACCAAAAAAGTTTACATTTTATGTTTATCTGCTTAAAAGGTTCACCCAAAAATTTAAATTCTGTCAGCATTTGTAACCAGGCTGTTTTGGTCACCATTGACTTCTATAGTAGGAAATAAAAAACTAAGTCAGTGGCGACCCAAAACAGCCTGGTTACAAACTTTTTCAAAATATCTTTATTTGTGTTTCAGCAGAACAAAGAAATTCTAACATGTTTGGAACCACTTGAGAGCCAATAAATGATGACAGAATTTTCATTTTCAGGTGAACTATTCCTTTAACCTCAGGGGATCAAAGATGTAGGTGACTTTTTTTCTTTAGTACAACAAAAACAATGTTTTTTTATTTTTTTTAACTCAAACCGTTGCGTTAGTCATATAATGGAAGTCAGCACAGGATCTTTGAGAGCAAAAAAAACATACTCAGACAAATCCAAATTGGCTCGTCACGATATATTGATGTCCCAAGACACGAAACTAAATGGTGTTTATATCGTTTTTTATCTCTGATACACCGCGCAGGTCAGGAGGTCGCATTTGAAGTCTGCACACGTCATAGGGATGTCTTATTTAATAAAATTCCCTGATATTCTTTGTGTAAAATACAAGAATATTTTTAAAGTATATATATATATATATATATATGGTCCTCCCACAGTCTCATTTAAGAAATATTATATATAATATTTATATATAATAGACTATAAATGCACAGCCTGACAGTTTCATCGTTTCGTTACTCATGATGAACCGCAGTGTATAATTAGGTTGTAAAATTTGTTTGTTTTCAACTAAAGAAACAAAGTCACCCACATCTTGGATATTCTGGGGGTAAGCAGATAAATATTATATTTTTTTATTTTTGGGTGAACTATCCCTTTAAAGTGAATGCCAAAGGATGTTTGTCACATACTGGTCATAACTAAAAATTAACTAGAAAAATGTTGTTTAAAATTCAAACTAAAACTGAAATAAAGATGAACAAATTCTTTACTGACGTATAAAAAAACGAATGAAAATCTAGCTAATCTAAAATGTCCTGTTTAATTATATACTGAATGAATGGAGCTCTAACTGTGACTTCGTCTGTTTCAGGATCAAGATGTTGCAGGTGTCAAAGATCACATCCCTCCTCCTCCTGTGTGTGATGGAGCTTGTCTGTGCCACATCTATCAGTCCTGCACTGCATCAGCCTGCTCTCACGCGGGTTCGCATCATTGAAGTCGAGGACGACTATGATGAAGAAAGTTCAAAGACGACGCACACGCCCCAGTCTCCAGGGGTCACGACCTCTCGTGTAATCCGCCGACCTTGTGATTACGACCCTTGCGTGGTTCAAACGATCTCTTGTGACCAGATTTCAGCCGAGACAGGCTGCCTCTGTCCTGGGCTGACGGGGCCGGAGGAGAGGCCCGGGGCTCCGGAGCTCCGGGAGGTCAAGCAGGACGGATCCGGAGAGGTGTCTGTTCACTGGTGCGCTCCTCGCTCCACTGTCACACATTATGAGGTCATACTGAAAGATGGACACAAGGAGCTGATTTTCGGAGAAAGTATAAGAAAAGGTGCCGTTCCTGGACTGAGAGTCGGGGAGACGGTGTGTGTGGCAGCCAGGAATCAAGCGGGACTCAGTGAGAAGTCATGTGCTCGATATGAGCCGCCGCAGCCCAACCAGGCCGCTCTGAGCGCAGGGATCATCGGCGGGAGCGTCGGACTCCTGCTGCTGCTCTCGGTGCTCGCCGTTGTGCTGTGGAGACGAAGGACGTGTCGAAAAGGCAGGATGGGAGATGCTGAGGGCCTCGGAAATCCTTCATACACCAATGACGGAGCGCTATGATGAGGAAAAAAAACATGGAGGATGAAACAAGCTGCAAAGAGACTCAGTTTTGGTCAAAAGACTGGAATAATTATGTGTTATTAAAAAGTCACCATTGCTGCATTTATATGATTACAACTGTAGTAATAATTGTAAAAGATTGCAATTTAAAACAATATTTTCTATTTGAATATATTTTTAAATATTATTTATTAAGCTAATTTTTCTGCATAATTACTCCTAGCTTCAGTGTCACCTGATCCTTTAGAAATCATTCTAATATGCTGATTTGATGCTCAAGAAACATTTTCTATAGTTATCATTATTGACAACAGGTGTGCTGCTTCATGTTTGTGTTGAATCCAAGATACATTTTAATTCTCATGATTCTTTAATAAATATAAAGTTAGTTATATATATATATATATACACTGTGTATATATATTTGACTCTGGACCACAAAACCAGTCTTGTATTTGTAGCAAATAGCCAAAAATACATTGTATGAGTCAAAATTAAAAATATTTATTTTATGCCAAAAATAAATAGGATATTAAGTTAAGATTAATTATTTTTTTAATAAATTTAATGTAAATATATTAAAATTAATTAGTAAATTTGATTAGTAATAAACAATAATTATAACTTACATCAGATTTTTTTTTGCACCCTTAGTCTCCAGATTTTCATACCAAATATTATACATCCTATCCTAACAAACCATAAATCAATGGAAATCTTATTTATTCCACTTAAATGTGATGTATAAACTTCAATTTTGAAAAACAGACCCTTATGACTGGTTTCGTGGCCTAAAGCCACATATATATATATATATATATATATATGAATATGCATATATAACTTTTAGCCTGTAGTGTATAAAGTGTACAGTTATTGTGCACCTGACTGAAAATAATGTTCTCTGTTTTAGGTTCTCTACTAAACTGCAGTGATGGGTTTTAGAATTATTTGTACTGTAAGTGGTTTGAATGTTTAAAGTCAATGTGGAATCAAATCTCTTTATTTTGATAATTTACAGCATTGCTCTTCATGTGAGATTTTTCATCAGAGCACACTGGTTCTAGGAAAATTATTTTTGCATTTGAAAGATTTGAAATGACTTCCAAAAGTCATGATCTTCTTCAAAAGTGAATGCATTCAAACACAAATCACATCAGTTCCTGATACACACAATGGTTCATAGTATTGTTTTTAATAAGTAAATATCATTAAATGCGTCAGATTATGGAAGTAAAATGTGTTTTATATTGATATTTTTACTGACTTTAGCACTACTAATTGTTCTACAGCACATAGGAAGCCTGGAGCTTCATTAAACTAGGCAGGGAGTTAAAATGTATCTGTTGTACAGCTACTTTACTTAGAGAGTATTAGTTGTTTTATTTTAAAGATCATTGATAATGTTTTTAACAATAAAGATATTTGAATTGCTTTTACTTGACTGAGTAGTTTTTTATTTATACATGAAAAAATGCATGCTTAATTATAAAAGTGACTGTTACTCAGATTGAAGAAGTGGTTTCTCTTGCAGTGTGTTTGTTGCGTATGCTGCCAGTAGATTCGGGTAAGTTACAGTAACTGGTAACATGGAAGGAACTACGTCTAGTCTGATAAAGTAGCATCACTGAGTAACAATGAATCAAGTGCTCGTAACAGATTCAGAGATCTGATTCAGTTATTTTCCATCCAGCTATGTCAATCATTCCTTCCTGTTGCTGCCTACTAATCTCCAGTTTTATTGCTGTTATGTGAGTGATACTTGCCTCCAGCGAATACACAGAGTGTTGTTTTCTTGGCAAAAGGGAGTGGTATTTATTACTCAGAAGTTATAGCATATGTATGATAAATAATATATCATGGAATAACTATATTATATAATAAGCAATTATAGGAACGAAATGTATACTATTCACCATTAATACTATACACATCTCTTGTAAAATGTACTCACTGATGCTTTTGTAAGAGTAGAGCAAATTTAGCCCAAAAACTGGTTGCACTGGTCTGGATCTCCGGGCCATGACT
This sequence comes from Enteromius viviparus, assembly GCA_032353835.1. NCBI lineage: Eukaryota > Metazoa > Chordata > Actinopteri > Cypriniformes > Cyprinidae > Enteromius > Enteromius viviparus. The sequence continues at coordinate 25,144 of JAUCNO010001199.1, forward strand.
AATATGACTTGAATAAGACATTTTAAGCAACGGGTTGCTATAATTTGTCTTTGGTGCTATTGCTTAGGTTTTGTTATAAGCACTAATGAAGTTCCTCTGTGTTAATTATGACGAAGCAAATTCCTCTTTGTCATCTGAATATAGCCTATGTCTTATGCTTTGGATAAACTAAATTAAACTGTAGTAGTTACAGGAGACATACTTCCCCTCCGCACACAGAAACAAAGTACTCAGATTGCATTTGAACTAGATCTCAGGTCAAAAGGAGGTTCATTTAAAAAGAAAAATAAACAAAAAAATTCCTTACACAGCATGGGACCAGGAGGAAAAGTTCTACAGTGTTTACTGACGTTGTCTCCTTTGACTCTGACTCTGACTAATATTCAGAAAATAGTTATCAGTTGAGTCCACTAACACTATTGGATGAGAAGACAAAAACTTGTTCAAAAAACTTCAAAAACTGAATTTAATGACACAATCGTCTTGAAGTCCTTTCATAATTGATTAACTTTTTAACACTTAATCAACATGCTAGTTGCACAACAGTACTCAATCTAACTTGTGCTGAATAAAATTATCGCCCTTAGTTTAGCTATTGACTATGAATTCATTAATTAAAATTAAATGAATGTAGATGCAAAATTACAATTAAACTTATTTTAGAAACAAGGCAACATTCTGATTTTTTGTTAAGTTTAAGTTACTTACATAACCAAAACTAAAATAAATATATTTATATTATTATATTATATATACTACATAGACATTTAAATACAATTTTACTGCTGAAATATGAGCTGTTTCAAAATTGCTGGATGAACTGTGTTGGTTACTGTGAAGCTGATTTCATGATTGCATTGCACAAAACGCTATATAAATGTGGAAAAATGTTAATAAACCCTAATAATTCCTAGTAAATTGGCATATTTTCAGCTGTTAATATTTAACAATATGTCTCCTTTTAAATACAGTATCTTACCAGCGAGTAATGATAGATCAGATCTCTCAAGATCTTTTTGTGTTGAAAACCTGTACTATAAAACACATCTATAATTTTGGACAATTTTGTTTTATTTTATTAAGACTTTTATTTTGAAGGGCTATTCGTGACGCCTCTACCGATCTCTGGATTCACCGGCCCGTGATCATCACCGTTAGTCAGACAGACCCTCCGCTCAGCTGTGGGCAGGTCGATGGAGACCCACAACTGGTGACAGCGTCTTATATTTTTGTACTGTCGAAGCGCTCGGACAGAGATGTCGACACGGGGTTACGCAAATCCGAACTCGTCCGTTAACGATTACAGCATGAACTCCACTCAAAACGGAGGCGGAGCGGCGGCGCCGTGTCAGAACGGTAACGTTACGGGATTAAAGCTAAACCACCTGAGCTAACATGCTAACGCTAGTATCACATTCAGATGCAATGATATCTGGCTAAGTGTTGAGCTAACTGCTAAAAGCTAAAATCCTAGTCAAATCCACTTTAAAAAAAGCTAACAGGTTAGCTAAGTTAGCTAAAGGCCGAACGTAAGCCTTGGTTAAGCACCTGTCATCTGCGTCTTTGGGGTGGGGACCGCGACAGGTCACAATATTACGGGGACGTTTTTTTCTGTACTAAAGTCAGATAGTATTTTATTCGTGTCTTACTGAGAAATAAATTCAGAGTTCATTCATCTTCTGTCATTAGCCCGTTAGCGGCTAGTTTAGTTCAGGGAACGTTAGCTCGTTTGTTATTTCTCGTTTTAAAGGCTTAAATGTTCGAGTTGTTATCTGTTAAGACTAACATAGCTGAATTAGAACTTAAATATGTCATTGTCTTGATTGTATGAATTACAAGTTGAGTTGGCATAATTACGCATAACGTTATCTGGCGCAGAATGTGGTATATATTTAACGTTACTAAAGAAACAACAATTATTGTTTAATTTTTTTGAACATGTTGTAATGTTATTATACATAGCTTTTTTGAGATTATGCGAACGTGAGCTGTACTTTACATTACGTGAATATAATTTGACAATCTTACCCTAAATTACATCTAACATCTGTTTAATATGGAGAGACAGGTGCATGTTGTCAAAAAGCCAGGAAGAAATATGTGTAAAAGTCTTTGTTAACCTTTTAAATGGTATTCTTTCCTTAAGTACCATGAATACCATACCGTGTTTATATTATAGTATACTATATTGTATTGTAATTTTAATGATTTTTTAAAATATTTATATGTTGTCTTTGCTTTGAGATATTTTAGTACATTGAGTTCAACTAAATGAGAAAAAGAGAATTAATGTAGTTATATAATTTAATTTGATATATTTCTATATATGGATAGTTGACATATCAGTGTCCTATAGTGTGACAGAAAAAAAAACCTCTTACATTGAATATAAACCTCTCTCTTATGCTATTTGTAACTCTAAGAATAGAGATATATACACTACCGTTCAAAAAACTGTAATATTGTGAAATATTAATTTAAACTAACTTATTTTCTGTGTGAATATATTTTAAAATGTAATTTATTCCTGCGATAGAAAGCATCATTACTCCAGTCTTTCAGAAATCATTCTCATACGCTGATGTT
>JAUCNO010001200.1:31132-49236 GCA_032353835.1 Enteromius viviparus
CAGAGTCATTCACACAAACACTAAACACCATCATGATGAGACTCATTACACTCAAATATACAGTAAACATTCATTTAACAACATTACATGTGACACACAACCCTAATGAACATCACTGAGAAGAAACAGAGTTATTTCAAAGAAAACATCAGATTCAAACTAAATAGGATTTCTGGGAACACCAGTTTGTACATTTTACAGGAATTTGCTGCTTTTATTAGCATCTTGTTATTGTTGCAGGTAGGTTGGTGGGAAAGTGGCGTGCTCCGTCTGCGTTACCCGCCCTGGTCCCGTTACGGCCCGTTCCTCAAACCTCTGGATGACTCCCAGCACTTGCGCGTGGTTACTCTGGAGGAGAGGCCGTTCGTCATCGTGGAGCCTGCTGATCCTGGAACAGGCTCCTGCATCAGAGACTCTGTGCCGTGTCGTCTGCCGCTCAACAACAGGTCAAGGTTCAGTCTGTGGATTTTTAGACTGGAAATGTTCAACCTTTGAGGTTATCACTTTGGCAAATGTGGCAGTGAATATGCAGATGTTGCAAATTACATTCACATTAGCCCAGGGGCATTCATTCCCCGTCCTGTCACCAGCGCTGATGGAATTTAAATAAATTAGAAATGCACGTAGAAATGGAAGAGGTTGATCAATGATGGTTCTGTGTTAGAGCACTTTACTTCATTCACTTTATTTAAATGCAGCCCGGGCCAGTCTCACTGAAACAAGAACATGCCCAGCTCATATTTTCATTACAATTTATATACAAACAATAAGCATTTTACTATAAACACATACACACATATTCTCATTACCCCCCCCAGTAAATAATGTAATCTATAATCTATATTAATTGTATCAAATTGTGGATTTTAAAATGATGTTGCTACTTTATATTGTAATGGCTACTTTTTAAAATAACAAAACATTTTAAAAGAAAAAGAAAACCATTATTTTAAATTGTAATAATATTTCACTTCACACATTTCTGTTTGAATGTATTTTAAAATATATATACAAAAAATAAATGTAAAATATTTGGCCACCAGTGTATATTTTACAGTAATTATTGCAGTGGTGATTCTCTTTTGATTGATAATAAGAATCTATGATAATGAGAGTTAAGGGGAAATGTGTTTATCATGACAATAAAGTCCCCATGTAGAATATTTTATCTATCGAGACCGTTTCTTTACTGAACGAGTAGATCTCAGGTGATATGTGTTTGCTTTAGTGACACGGCACTGAATTCTGAGCAGGGATGTTCATTTAGTTTCTTTTGCTTTCTTTCTCCACGTTATTTCTTTCTTTTGTCACTGTTCCCTTTCTGTTTCTTTTCCCCTTTCTATGCCTTTCTCCTCTTCTTCTTCTTTTCAATTACAGCATGGTTGTTGAGGGCATTCAATCCATGAAGCACTGCTGCAAAGGCTTCTGTATTGATGTTCTCAAGCGTCTGGCTAAAATAGTGGGCTTCACCTATGACCTCTATCTGGTGACCAATGGCAGGCATGGAAAGAACATAAACGGAGAGTGGAATGGAATGGTCGGGGAGGTCAGGCCCTCATTTTATCTCTCGACTATTAGTTCACTTTAATTTTTATATCACAAAGTCCACTGAATTCAGGTGCAGCAGGGTTTTCTGTTCGTCTTGGATTGTGACACCGGCAAAGCACCGTAATATACAAGTTCTGTAACTGCTAAACAATTAAAGTGACTTATGTGTGAACTAACAGGCGTTCAAAGTAGTAGTCCATAAAGGTTACTTACTGTCTTAAAATCCCTTTCTCTGTGTGTAATGTTATTAGTCTCCTTCCCCACCAGGTGGTGTCCAAGCGGGCCGACATGGCGATTGGCTCCTTGACTATTAATGAAGAGAGGTCAGAGGTTGTGGAGTTCTCTGTACCTTTTGTGGAGACTGGCATCAGTGTCATGGTCTCTCGCAGCAATGGCACGGTGTCACCATCTGCTTTCCTCGGTAAGGGAAGTTATACTTCACAGCACATGATAGTAAAGCTAATCTCAATACAAAGAACAGTGTTAGAAATGTGCACAGATGACATTGCTGATGCTTTCCCCACCGTTTCAGAGCCGTACAGCCCAGCCGTGTGGGTGATGATGTTCGTCATGTGCCTGTCTGTGGTAGCTGTGACCGTCTTCATCTTCGAGTTCTTCAGCCCTGTCGGATATAACCGAAGCTTACAGAGCGGGAAGAGTACGTGGTTTATATATTTAAGCTCTCATGAACGCGATCAGCAGCGAAGGACTTGTGTACAGATGCTGTAGTTGTTATCATTGTAAGCTTGTTCCACGGCGCACCTGGAGCTGGTTCCTCAGGTGTCTCTCTGTACACTGTTATCACTGTGTGTGTCATAATAAGACATGCCTCGTTTGGCCTTCCTGTGTTGTTCTTCTCTCAGAGGCAGGGGGTTCAAAGTTCACCATAGGGAAGTCTATTTGGCTGCTGTGGGCGCTGGTGTTTAATAACTCCGTTCCGGTGGAAAACCCGAGAGGCACCACCAGTAAGATAATGGTGCTGGTCTGGGCTTTCTTTGCTGTCATCTTCCTGGCCAGCTACACCGCTAACCTGGCTGCTTTCATGATTCAAGAAGAGTACATCGATACTGTGTCTGGCCTCAGTGATAAGAAGGTAGACAATAACACCAGTGATGTGTTTTTTTGTATTCTGTCGCTAAAGTCGTGCCTGTGTGGAAACATTATGTCATTGCACTGTGTTCTGCATTATCAGGAAATTCTGAAGAACATTTTGCCCAACCCCAAACCACATCTTAATAGCTGCTATTGATTTTAGACTCTATCTTCCAGAATCTAGCAGTGCGTTTGTGGAGCTCATATTAGTCACTGTCTAAGAGGTGTTTCAGGAGAGGAGATGGACTAAACATGAGCTCCTCAACCTTACTGCCAGATCCTGGAAGACAGACAGGGCTTCGAGAGGATGTGATGCTGCTTCTTCAAGAGTCACTCACAACCTATCTGTCCATAAAGCCTATAAAAATAATAGATTTCACAACACTTCAGCATGTTTTTCTTATTAAGGGATTTTTTTAGGATCTCTCTGAGAAAGCTCCTGGAAGCTTGAGTTCTGGAAAATGATGGCACTGGAGACTAAATGGTTCCTGATGGTTTCTCTCCTGATTCTTGACATTAATTTTCAGTGTTTTGCAGTTAACATGTCATTTCTTCTCCACCTGTTTGCTCGGACTCAACGGTCACTCCTTATCTTTGCTCATTCTGTTACTGCAGTAGTATTGCATCCTTCTCACATACATTTAGTCTATAATTCAACTCTTTCTAGGCTCATTTTTTCTGGAAAAAGAAAACCGTTATGCATCACTTATATATGATTAAATATGAAATCAAGAGTAGTTATTGAGAAGGTTGTGGTTTGGTAAAATGTTCTTGGGAAAAAAATATGACCAGAATTTCACCTTCTCTAATAATTCAGCACACAGTTTAATATTGTTTTGTATGATAGTTTGTGGATGAAGTAATTGTTATATAGTATTTTGTAACCTGTATAGTTAATTATCATAATATATCAACCACTATTGTAAACTAAATTGTTAGATGACCAACTTAAAGAGATATTCCTAAATTATAAAGAAAGGACCTTCTGGGGGCCGTTTTTTCTTGTAGCAGGAAGGAAATTGTATTTAATTTTGCACATTAAATACAGATTAATAGTATTTTAATTATAGAATCAAGAATCATTGATTAGATATCATAGAATCATTTGTGTTCAAGATGATGTTTGCGCTTGTCATCTAGCATTCATGTTTCATTTATTTTAGCTTCATCTCAATTACTTCAAACGTTTTAGTTACCGATAACATCGTGGATATCATTGGTGAAATGAAAATGATGATTGGTTTATTAGCATCAGTCACCAATCTAACATCAGTGCATCTCTGTTTACGTCTGATAAAAGCTGATGTTGTGTTTTTAGATCAGTAAGTGACGTTACAGCGATACAGATGCTCTATAAATCGTTGTGAATGGCGTTGTGATTTGCCAAATTGTGCAAATAAATCTTCGGCTCATAATCATATGAAACGATTCAATTTTCATTCTTTTTACACCCACCACACACGTCAGTGTTTCCAGCCACAGCTAGCCCATGATTAATTATGTGAGTTTCAGTGGCCTATATTTCAGGAACGTAATGAAGTGTCTGGTGCTGTGGTGTTCAGTTTCAGCAGCCCGCGGAGCAGTATCCTCCTCTACGCTTCGGCACCGTCCCAAACGGAAGTACTGAGGAAAATATACGGAGCAATTATCCCAACATGCATCAGTACATGGTGCGAAACAATCAGAGAGGAGTGGAAGAGGCCATCGACAACCTTAAAACCGGGTGAGTGAGTGAACGACGACCATCGTGAGAGAAAAAACACAGAAGTGAGGTTGTGCACGCTCTCTCAGAAGAATACATAGCTTATATAATGAAGTGTTTTAATAGTAACTCCAGCTTTTTATTCCTGCCCTAAATCAGCACTCAAATGTTACGTCTCAATGAATCAAGATGTTCCTTTAAGCAGTGCGGGAAAGCAGATGTGCTCACTAGTAATTGACTGATATGGGTGACATGATGGATCACAACAGAGGCGTTAATTATTTTGTTGGCTGTAGCTTTTCTCCTCTGTTTGGAAGGAGAGTGTGAAGATTGGCTTTCCTCTTTGGTGCTGTGTCACTGAAAGAAGCAAACACTCACAGCTTCCTCAGGATACTTCTTCAGATGCATTCATCACACGCGGTTTCTTCTGACAGGGCAGTCTTTAGAGTAACTAACAGGAAATGTTTCAGTATATTCTCATGAGATCATGTGACACTGAAGACTGCAGGAATGAAAATAAAAATGTAGCTTTTGGAATAAAAATTGCATCACGTGATTAAATAACTAAATAACTAGCCTCACACTGGTGGAAATATTAGGAAAAGGCTTGAAGCTCTTTTGATATAAGGTCTATCGATATAGTTGAAGTGTAATCCTGTCACACTGAATATGATGTGTTTTGTTTTAACGTCAGAATAAACGCTGCTCTAAATGCTAAAGGAAATCATATGGTTGGCTAGTTCTGCATTTAAAAGATTACCTCTTTTTCTGGAAATGCAAATTTAGACGTAGTCCCATCACCTTTAATGTGTTCATGTTGAAGGCAGCTGCTTTATACTGTAGTCACAGGCTGTGTTTCTGTGTAGAGGCACGGGGGTATTATATGTGTTCAGTCAAGCATAGTTTCTTGTGATGGTGCTTTTATGTGCCGAGCCAGCTGACACCACTCTGTATGATGAGAGTTTAGGAAACAAAACTTTTTATAAAGCTTTGTCAGACTTTGTTATACAAAGAGCATTTGATGTCATTCCGTTTTCATCCATTAGCGTTTAATCACCGAAACGAGCAATTCTGCACTTGTGTATTATTCATCCGCCGCTCTGCATCATAAGATGCCATGATTGTTCCAGAATTATTAAATAGCAATATGGTGTCGCTAACACTGCCCTCGGATCTGTGCACGAGATGTGTGTGTGCAGCTGTCCTGTCTAAAGCTCGGGTCTCTGTATTATGCGTACGAAGAACATGAATATGCATCCCATCGCAAAAAAGAAGGTTATGTTTGCAGGCTAGAATGTGAAATCGCAGCGCTCGTGAAGGTTTCATCTGTCATTCATAAGCTCTTGGTTTGTGTAATATTAGTAGCCTGCAGAGTGAGACCTTCGGTTTCAAGCCGTGCAATGCAAGGCAGGCCCGCCGGCCAACAAGTCAACAAGTCAGGTCTCCAACTAGGCGCTAGCTGATTCTCAAAGGCACTTGTGTACCTCAACAGCCTACCTACTGCTTTTACTGCTTTCCTATTTCAGTCGGGTTGCACTGCGGGCCGGTGCTCTGCTATCAAACACCTGTCTGTGTGTGTTCTGTTCGTTTGGTTTCACCCTTACTGAAATGTGTGACTCATTTTCCCCCAAGGGCTCTTTTTGTTGGATACAACACTTCTGACAAAGCTGGCACCTTGAATGCTAATGTGGTGCTCGCTGGTCTTGGAGGGCCAGGTCGAGCTTGTTAATAACCTCAAGGTGTGCTTAGCAGGAGGTTGAAGAGTAGCCGGTAATAAGCTGTCAATTTGGGCTTTTTGCTGCCAAGACGTTGGTATGTTACAAGATGGGTGAAATATGATCAAAGAAACGACGCACACCTGACTCTGATAGGGCACAAAGCTTCCTTGACTTCTGAAAAGCAACTTACTTTTATGTCTTTACTGTAAGAGACTCCCCAGCTGAATTATTTAGCACTATGAATATGGAGGACTAAGATTAAAGTGGGTTTTTGAATTAAATGGCATGATTTTTGCAGCAGGTGAATATTTTCAGTCTGATTGCCTAGGAACGTAATTGCACAAAAATGCTCTATTCTGAAAAATCACATTTCAAACTGTTCCTCGACAATCTCCAGCACTGACAGGGTGTGTATTTGAGACGTCGCAGGAAACTTACATGAGGTTTATTTGAAGACCAGTGTCTGCACAAATTAGCCCTTCTATTACGGGCAGCGCATTTCAGCAAAGCAAGCACACGGACAATCTCAGCCTGCTTTGGAGCTATTCTGCAAAGTGCTTGTGCGCATATATTATCACATTTATGGCAGAGAAACAAGTCGTGTCCCAGAAAAGTCTTCAGGTATTTGATTATACAGCTGCATTTAAACACAGTATGCCTGCATGAAGTAGCTGCTTATTTGAGGCTTACTGTACTTATACTTTTTTTTGATCAGTTTTTATCACAAATTTTTTATTGTATAAATTCAAAAGGAATAAAATGATGACAGTGTAGACAACAGACATCAGTGTTGCAGTTATTGAAATGGTTTCCATATATATATATATATTTAGAATATAATCTATTATTATGCTGCCCTCAGTGTCATATGATCTGTTATTCATGGACATCACTCTTCGGAAATCATTCTAATATGCTGATTTGGTGCTCAAACATTTATTAATAATGAAGTCATGAAATTAAAATAATAAGAAGTTAAAAAGTATTTGAATTTGTAGTTTTTTGGAACAATGACCTCAATGTTTTAAACATGAGTGGAGATTTCCTGCTTATTCTCTGCTCTGAAATATTGCATTCTATCTGAAAACCCATAGAAAGGTAATGGAAAAATCATGGAAATGCTGTGGTTTTGGGGGCAGTTGCCAGCAGCAACAAATAGCTTTTTGAAAGTAAATAAAAAAGTCCTAAAAATATTTTTCAGTGTTGTTAAACCAGCAAGTCCATGAAGTAGACCTGGGATGACTGCTTAACTAGTTCCACTGATTACCCGTTACACACTATTTAGCTTAGAAAATAGGATTTCCCTAAAGATCATCAGTGTCTTCCAAAAAGTGATAATTGGTCATTTCCCAATGCCTTTAAGCATTTCCTTTTTGTCTCTGCAGGAAGCTGGATGCATTCATATATGATGCGGCTGTCCTGAACTACATGGCTCGTAAAGATGAGGGCTGCAAAGTAATGACCATCGGCTCTGGCAAAGTGTTCGCTACGACAGGATATGGCATTGCCTTACACAAAAACTCCCGCTGGAAGCGGCCGCTAGACCTCGCCCTCCTGCAGCTGGTGGGAGACGGTAAGAGAGTTAACAGCATGTTAACCCCTTGCTGTTGTTTTGTTTGTGGAGTTACCCTGATTTTCAGAATCATTAAGAAACATCTCTACTGTTTTGTTTACATAGTGACCTTTAGGAGTGTTGTTACGCGTGTGATTCTCTCAGGTCCTTCCGCCATTCACATGTTTTTCTCTCGCGTTGCTTGTTTTTCTTTGATCAGACTCGATGATGAGGAACCTAGTGCCTCATAATGATTAAAGAATAAATACGAAAGGGAGCTGAAAGACTCTCACTGAAATATGATAAATGATATTAGAAACAACGTCACAGCAAATGAACACAATAATGAATAGCCATAGGGTCACTTCAGTAAACAGTGCGTGCTGTAGTTGAACTCCTCGATTTTTAATTTCAACGCACTTCGATTTGGATTGAAATTCTTAGGGCTGATTTAAATAAATCAATGTAATGAAAAATATTGGGATTTCAGTTCCTGTGATTAAATTTCCCATTAAGCTATAGTTCAAGGCCATATTGTCATCAACTGAAACACGTAATTAAGCTGCGGGTCAACACGGTTTTGTTTTTATTCTTTGTTTTCCTATCTAAAGAGGATTTAGACTTATCTCTCTCACTCTTTCTCAGTGAAGGAATAATCCTCGGTATACAGCCGGCATCTAAATGCATATGTGGTTTTCTGCCAGAAACATGCCCTTGTCATGCCTTTATTTTTTTCCACAGTGACATTTTCACTCTGATAAATGCACTAATGGCTATTGTTGGGAGGTAGGCCCATCAGTCTAGAGCTTTCATCTCCAAACTACTCCAGGCCTGTCTTATCACAAGAGCCTCGAAACCAGGCCATTTCAGACCTCCATCAAAGCTGTTATTATCCTCCAGTCTCTCTTTCTCTGCTTCTCTCATTCCTCCTCCTTGCCTTTCATGATTCTTTTCCTCTGTTTTTTTCTTTTCCATTTTCACCTTTTTGTGAACACAGTGTAATAATAACCGAAGCTAAACCAAGATCTCTGTTTGGAGATTTGAATTAAAGACTTACTTTTCCCAACAATAGAGTTTGAATCTAGTGCTCTTTTGCTCTTTTTTTCATTCTCTCCATTCTGTCCATCTGTCTTGTCCCCTGTTTGTAGGCCTGCTTATCTTTCACGCTTCTTATCTCCAGTCATTGTGCTCATCTTTTCCTTCTTTTTAGATGAGATTGACATGCTTGAACGACTCTGGCTGTCTGGGATCTGTCATAATGATAAGATTGAGGTGATGAGTTCCAAACTGGACATAGACAATATGGCAGGAGTCTTCTATATGCTTCTGGTCGCCATGGGCCTAAGTCTGCTGGTTTTTGCATGGGAGCATCTCGTCTACTGGAAGCTCCGCCATTGTATGGGGCGCTCCGGAGGACTGGACTTCCTACTGGCTTTCAGTCGAGTGAGTGACCCAAAGAAAATCCATTATGATAAAAACAGCAGGGCTGTCAGTGGTTGTTGTTGTTTTTTTAAAGTTAATCCATTTATTTTTAAGGAAAGAAAACAAGATAATATATGTAATTATTGTTTCTCAATTTGTGTTAATGGCACTCAGAATACATGCACCACCACCATTGACCCACAGTGCTCCGCTGGTGATTGCATTAACATTTTTATGAATGACTGCGTTCCACTTGTGGATGATGTTTCACTTTTTGAGCCTCAATGATAATTTAATTTCATTATATAGAGGCTGCAAATGACTTAACCATTGTTAAACGTCCCATCTGGGTTTGATTTATAAATAAATAATCTGTAGAGTGATGGTTTTCTCAGTTACTCAGGCCAGTGATAAATAGGAGCTCCTGTAGGGAATTTTGTGCATGTGTATGAGATAGACTCCAAATGCTTTTGGTCCGTTCTGAAAGCTTCCCATTCATTTTTTGAAATGACACAAAACAGATCTAGTTCAATATCAGATTCAATAAATGTGTTATTCACACTTAAAATCATTTAATTAATCACAGGCATTAACATGTTAATTTTCAAAGCCCTCATAAATATACCCAATTTAGGAATGTTTCTTATGAAACAATTTGAAAGTAGGTGATAAAATACATTGAGGAACAATGTTGATTTCATTCCAGCTCTGTAAACTGAAATCAGTAGGCCAGGAAATGTAAAAACAAACTTACGAAACAAAACAGGAATCATTCCGATACATTTCCAAGTCAAAGAAAAGATTACCCCTTTTGCAATTCTTGTTATTTGCAGCAAGAACAAAGAGTGACACGCAGTAATCTCTTGCAATCAGGCGTTAAATCCTTAGAAGGGGACTTTGCAGCACACTCCTTTAATTCCTGTCATTTCTAAAATGTGATGGCACATTCAGTATTCCCACTGCACACACAGAGGGATTTTATGAAAGCCCATAACTTCTCTCACATTAATGAATAGGGAAGGAAGAGGATGACAGAAGATGGATCATTTATTCGTTCTGTATTATCACTATCTGTCTTTGCTTACATTGTGGAACGATTGAGAAGAACCTTAAATCCCTCTTTGCATGCAACCAGGCTTTCTATAAGAGAATTGTAAGCCAGTTCGTTTAGATGAGACTCTCAAACAGTGAGGTCAGCATTGCCATTACCTCACAGAAAGGTTAGCTGAGCTTACAATGTGTACTCTTGCATCATCAAAGCACTGGGAGCTTTACAATTTCATTATTATGGTAATGTTTCTCGTCTTTACAGAGCCATTTTCCAAGCGGTTTTCTAAATCGGTTTGACTGTCACCAAGGGGAATATTATGATATCCTGAACTGTTTGCTAAATAAATCTTTTGCTTGTTATCTCTTACAGGGAATGTACAGCTGCTGCAATTTTGAGGATGAAACAGCTCCTGGAGGTTCCCAAAGCACACTTCCTCAGTATCATCATGTCTCCACAGTTCCTCCTCCACCACCGCCTCACGTGATCTCTACAGCCATGGCCAATCCCCCCATCGCTATGGCACAACAGCAACAGCAGCAGCAACAACAAAAGCAACACCACCAGCAGCCACCTGTATACAATGTGCTTCTTCCCGGCTCTCCGCCTCCTGGTGGACATTCTGGAATGGCTCTAGGCCCCTCAAACAGTCCCATTCTTGGAGCACCCATGCCTTGCTCTACTTTTCTACCACGGCATGATCGTCGATTAGCTGTGGTGGATCGCTGGACACGTCCAAAGGTTGGTCCCGAGAAGCCTGGCGGTGTGAGCAGTGGGATTACAGACTTAACACAGTACCAAGGCATGCCCCCTCACTGGGGTGCAGGAATAAGCGGAGGAGAGGGGGGTCTGGATGAATACAAGAGATACTATGGGCCAATTGATCCAGAAGGCTTAGGGGTCTCTGCCGAACCTCAAAACATGGGCACACAAACACCAAAAACAAAGCATCGAGGGACGAAATCCTCTGGAAACCCACGGTTACCCATTAAAGGTCAAGCCTCTGTACACTTACCAATTAACCATGCTTTGCCACATTCATCTCCACCTCAGCAATCTATCTGGCGGAGAAGCAGCTTCTCAAAAAGGAAGGGCTCAGGAGGGCCGCTCTATGAAAACATCCTTCCACTCGGAAGGAGAGGTGGTGGCAGATATGGAATGAGGGATGGTGGTGGGAGAAGAGGACGTCGTCCTCCTCCCCTTCCTCTTCCTATACCTGTGCCCCTCTCTTCCCCAACACAGACTCCGCCCTCACCATCTCCAACTATATGCTACACATCCACTTCGTCCAGCAGCTCCAGCACCTCCAGTTCATCGTCTTCTTCAGAATCAGTCTCCCGATCCAATTCTCCTTCATCTTCATCTTCGTACACATCATCCCAGAGCTTTAGATACCGAGCAGATGTACGTGATGTGTATGAGGACTATGACACAGATGAGCTTACGGAGGAGTCGAGCTTGCTTTTGGGGAGGAGAAAAAGTCGTTCACGTATGTCCTCTCGGTCCCTGCCCAGCAGTCCTCCACCACCACCTATACCACCCCGCAAACCTTGTGGACAGAGGGCGCAGGTGAGAGACAGAGCAGGCAGCCAGATTGCACAGCTTCAAGAGTGGTGGGCCTCTTGGGGAGAGAAAGAAAAGGGTAGAAGAGCAGCTGGAGATAGAGATGTTAAGGAGGAGAAACGACATCATAAAGAAAGGGAAAGAGAGAGAAAGAGGAGAAAGAAGGGTAGAAAGAAAAAGAAGAGAGAAGAGCGGGAAAGAGAAAGGGAGCGTAAAAGACGTAAGGTGAAAAAGAAAAAGAAAAAAGAGGAGAAATCTAGAAGAAGGGAGAGGGAAAAACGATCTGAACAAGAGGAGGTAGATATGGACAGGAAAGATGTATTTGAAAAAGGTATAGGACAGGAATACACTTCTTATCCAGCTTTAAGGCGAAGCTCTTTCCGAAAAAAGAGCGAAAGCTCTACAAAGAGTTATGAGTGGGATATTATCAGAGATGGAGTCAAGAGAGATAGGGATGATCAAGTTGGAGAAGATGAAGAAGGCAGTAGGGCAAAGGAAAGGCATCAGAGAAGCCCAAAATCACAACGCCACTCCAGGCCAAGGTCCAACAACAAGCATTTTTCTAGCTCTAACAAACCTTCTTCAACTGTCAAATTTTGGAGTAGTGGGAATCCAACTTCTGATTTGCCATCGTCTTTTGGACCCTTGCTTCCCATATCTAAAAGACGAAAGTCTGTAGGAGCAGAGAGAGATGAGAGAGGAAGAGGTGGAGAGAGTCGACCCCTTTTGGGAAAAAACAAGAGAGTTAAGCCTTGCTCGAGAGAAGGCCTGTCATTTCACGAATGGGATTCCGAGGAAGAAGATGAGGAGTCTGAAGTGGAAAGAAGCAGGCCAGAGGAACAAGGGCGACGGCGAGAAAGCAGAGGAATGGACTCTGAATCCGAAAGGGACAGAGAAAAAACTGTTGAGATATACACAGATGATGAGGGTTCCTCAGGGGAGTTTGGTAAGTTTGAGAGATATTGGGAGGGTCACGAAGGAAGGGCAGTTGGAGGCATTGGAGGAGGAGGATGGTTCTTTGGCACCTACCCTGCCAGAGAAAGAGGAGGCAGTATAAACAGTAGAGATGACTCCTTTTTGAGATGGGGTGGTGGAGAAAGTGGCCTGGGTTTCGGAACGGGAACAGGGTGGGGATCAGGAGGTTCAAACCAGTGGCCTCCAACTCCATTGACTCCACCACCTCCTCGAAGATACTGGTCTGTTGATAAGTTACCAGTGAAGACTGAAAAGAAATCTAAAAGCAGGTCTCAAGAGAAGGGCCGAGTCCAAACATCCTGTTCCTGCCAGTCGCCGCATCACTCTGCCAGCACTCACTCCAAATGGAATCGGGTGACGTCAAGGAGTCAGGAGGAGCTTCTTCCCCACTGCCACAGTTTCAGCAGCAGCGTAAGACCCAAGCGGCAATCTTCAAAACCGGATAGGGCTCAGAGCCAGGCAAAATCTGGAAGCCAATCCAACCTCAGTGCACAAAGACCACAGCGCTCAGACCGGTCCCGACAACCACCGTCCCCTCCTCAGAGTCTACCGCCATCTTTACCCTCTCCAATGGTCCCTGCACTCCCAGCCCCACCCTCTTCATCTCACCATATACATGTACCTCCACCTACCTCCTCTTCATCTGTTTCCTCCCCTTCAGTTGTCTCATCTACTACTGGTGCCCCACAGCCCTCCTCTTTGTCCTCCTCGAGTGCTAAGCTCCAGTACCAGAAACTGCGATCGGTTACCCAACCCCAACGGTATCAATCCCCACATCTTCCCCTCAAAACCAAGAGCCTGTGCTCTCGTCGAGGCTCTGCCCACTTCTCCAGTGTGGAGAGCGAGGTCTGAGGAACATAATTGAATGAGAAACATCAGCAAGTTGCCCCTAGGGGCTATCAAATCACCTGCTCATGCCACAAACTGTTCATAGCAGTCGAGTTGGGTTGTTTTTCTCTGGCACCCATCTCTTGCACAAAGCTCTAATGCTCAGAGACAAACCTGGATTGGGATGTCACAACAATTGTAGCCCTTTCTCTGTACTTGTGTAAGAATGGAATACTGCCATGCTGACAAATCTTGTTGACGATAGCAAGGCTGTTTGTATGGGATTGGCTTTGCTTTTCTTACTTCTTGGGGGCTTTAAGGTGGAGCGTCAATAATGTGGGTAAATGTGATTTTTCTTGGAGTGTTTGGCTGCTCGATGGCTCAGGAACGCTTTTCGAAGGGAGATTCTGAGGTCAAAATACAAAGCCCTAACGCCCCACACCCATCTCTCTCTTTTTTTCTCTCCTGCACTCAGAGCTCTGAATCACAATGTAATTTTTGTGTGTATTTGTTCACAATATCTCAAGGGAAGCATTCACAAAGGAAAGTAGCAAACCATTTTTCTTGACCTCCACCTTCTGCAAACTGTCATCTAACATTCTGTGTGTTGTTGTCAGTGTTTGTATTCCTAGCAACAGGGTAAGTTAGCCATGACTGATCACATATTGGCTTACTGAAGCTGAATGCCAAACTAAAAGTGGAGGTTGATGTACAGTCCCGTTCAGTTGAAACCATTTCACAGGTCCTCCTGTTTCATTCTTGTCCCTTGAGCAATACATAATTAACAATACATATATTTTATATTTAAAAGTTATTTTATTATATATAATATATATGTTTTGTGGTCTGGTTCAAAACAGTTGTGTTGAGTTATTAAAAGAATATAAGCACTGTGCTGTATTACCGTAGGGCACATGCAATGTTTCAACTACCTATAATCGGTGGCAGCCCTTTCCATCTCGACTGAATGTACATGTTGCCATGACAACACAGTGTGCTGCAACCAAGACACTTTTAAGATCGTAGCTTTCTCGGGGGAGACCTTCTCGTCGGAGCCAGTTAGGGTAGCTTTGAACGCTGATGTTGAGAGTGCCAGGATGACAGGGCTAGCCATACTGCAGCACTGTACTCGCTAACCGAGATGTCGGTGAGTGATAAAAGACATGTCATCATTCAGAGAGCGATAAGTGAAGGAGAGCACTGTTTACAGTTCAACACTGTGTTTTTACACATTTTTTTACAAGCTGCTCTGCTCTGCCATTTATTAGCTTTGGACGCGGTACTCATGCTTGGCAAGTTTGCTTAAGCTGTACAAGCAGCAGCAACAATAAACTGGTCAAACGAGAGCAAAATAGAGCTGCAGTTTTATGCTTTTACTAGAAGTTAAGTAAAAAAGCAAGAAAGAAAGACAGATCAAGTTTTACTTCGAGGAACTGTGAGGAAAAGACTGATTAGCAAAGCAGTCAGGTAGATCTTTTTTATTTTATTTTTTATTTTTAGCTTTTACCATTAGCTAAAAGCTAGCATCTTATAGTGATCGCTATAATTGACTGTGAATAATGCTAAGGGCAATGCGTGTTGGCAGCAGGTCTGAGTCAACTATGTTTCATTTTATTTATTTTGTTTATGAAGCATTTAAAACATTGTTGTCTTTCAGAGTTTCTTTGGTTTTTTATTTCTTGTTTTTTGTAATTATGTTGTCTTGACAAAGCTATAGTATATTATAACTACTAAAAATCCCAACCCCTTTCTGCAGCAATCAGAGGATGTTCGTGGTACATCCATCCAATCCTTCAGGCTGTTCTGACCAGTGTCTGGGGAAACGCAGTAATGCAATTCATTAGTAAAGTAATGCATCACTTTTAAAAGTCTACTATGTATTTATTGTGTTGCAAAACACAGGTTAGGATGGATACGGGTGAGGTTAGTGGCAGGTTTGGTGGTATGGGTAGGTTTATGGTTGGGTTAAGTAGTAATGGATGGGAAATTTAAAATAATTTTTTTTTTTCAAATATATGTAAAACGTCGAAACATCTTTGTACACAATAAGTGCAGTGTACCAAATGACTCATTTAAATGTATACAGTAGTTAAGGCCATCTAATATAAATTGGCAACTTTTTAAATGTACAAGTAATGTTACTTCATTCTTGCCTTGCGTTACTTGAAATAAGTAGCACAAGGTGCTTTGTTTCTCTATTTATTCATTCATTAGGAAATTAGGAGTG
The DNA here is from genome assembly GCA_032353835.1 of Enteromius viviparus. Taxonomy (NCBI): domain Eukaryota; kingdom Metazoa; phylum Chordata; class Actinopteri; order Cypriniformes; family Cyprinidae; genus Enteromius; species Enteromius viviparus. The sequence goes on from JAUCNO010001200.1 coordinate 46,808, forward strand.
AGGTACAGACTAGAGGCACTTCCTTCAGCCTCAGGTTTAATCACTTCAGTCTCGGTGTGAAAGGGCCTTCACAGCTTCCCAGCCCAGGTCACAAAAATTAGTGCAATAAAAAAAGAAACTAAATACCATGCAATGCATTACTTTTAAAATAACTTTTCCCCAACACTGGTTCTGATGAATCCCCCACGTCCCACAAAATATTCTAATATGTCTGTGTATGAACAGATCTTTTAAACATTTAAAGTTGCTTTGAAACTTTGTCAAGCCAGCAGCAAAGATTGAGTCAAGCATTGTACATTGTTATTTCCATGTGTGTGAATTTATTCAAGTGCATATTTGACACAGAACCGCGCACAGTCCGACAGGCTTGTTGTTTTTTTGTGTGCTTGTAACTGCATCTGAGCCATATTAAGCTTATTTGTTGTACTGTATGCTGAGCTTTTTACAAGTAGTACTAACTAATTGGGGTATATTTTGTTGTCGGTGGGCTAAACAGTAACGTCAAGAAACTTTAGAGTACTAGAAACATAATGGGTGATGATTTGTATTTTTTTTAAACACTGATGACTTCGGGGGGACCGTTACAGAAATCTTGTCAGTTCTGACCAGAATCATCACAAACTGCCTCACTGTCACAGAGTAATTCTGAGTAATTTGACATTAACATTTAGAATATTTGGCAGCTTATGTATGTATATCCTTTTGACTCCAACTTTGTTGTGTAAAACGTGTCTGGATTACTTTATATATAGATGTACCTCATATATGTGTTTGTGACGTTTAGATAGCAATAGAGAAATAGCTGTTCAGCAAAGCAGTATAGCTGAAGACAAGAGTATTGTTTTCAAACATTAATAATTAAGAGGAATAATTTCATGTATTAGCTGTGAAAAATAATTTGGACTTCTCTTTCTATTCCTTTGTGCACATTAAAGTAGACAGCTTTGATCAAAACATTTGGGCTGAAACAGCAAGAAGATTAAGATAATGTCTTTTTTCTTTTGGTTTTCAGATGATAAGATATCAGGCATATTGCACAAGTTTTAGTAGGAACCGCCGCCACCAAGAATCTTGAAATGGCCTTTCTCTTGACATGTGTCTTGTTGTGTTGCTAGTGTCTTTGACGGTAAATGTTTCGTTTGTTTGTTTATTTGTTCATTACTAAGAATAAGTCTCTTATCGAAGCAGCAGCATATAAATATATACATATAGACATAAACGACATATTTCGACAAATAACATGCATATATATATAGATAGATATATATATGTAATGTTTATCTACTAAATTTCTTATCTTTGAATTGGTCTTCTTTTGTCTCTTTGTCCTCTCTCGTCTCATAACAGCTGACATCAGAGACCAGTTTTCAACTGTGTTTTTATGAATAACATGGCCGACCATCGACTACGATGACTTTATGTTGCAAATAACCAACGCTGTGATTGAGGTGTGTGTGTGTGTGTGTGTGTGTGTGTGTGCGGTGACGCACAGCTATAGGCTCCACACTAGGATCACTACGAGCCAAGCAAAAGGATTTGACCTCGCGACGTCAGACCCTTCGCAGTCTCCACGTGTGTCACACAGCAGGTCCAGCTTTGGAAGCGGTGTGTGTGTGTGTGTGTGTGTGTGTGCGCGCTCTGTCTGTGCCAAGCTGCAGTGTGTTATGCTGAAAACACTTTCGAACACATGCGATGCTGCTCTGTAATACTTTATGATAATGTAGCTGAGCAGAGCCAGTTATGTTTTATGCCACTCTGTGCCAGGACGGTAGTGCCCCCCCGGTACCACTGTGTTAGGTTCTGTGCCATACTCCTCTCAGCAGGGGAGCCTCACAGGGGGGCCACTCGCTCAGCCGCTCGACCATGGGAGACTATACTATGCTGTGCTGCGAGCAGAACAGAATAAAAGACTTTTAATACAATACTTTGGTCTGTTTTGTTGCTTTCAGCGTGCGCTCGGAGGAGAATGTTTGTGATTGAGAGTGATTGACAGCGAACGCGGTGAATAATTGTGCCAGTCTTTGTTTTCTAGGTTTCTGGGGAGAGAGACGGCATGAAAAGAAAGAGTGAAAAGCCTTTTGAAAGCACTGGTGAGGACACCTACGTTTTACCTTGATTAATGCAGAGTTTAATAGAGTTGGGACAGCCCTTTTATACGGCTGAACATCACACGTCACTACATTTTTCATTCAATCCTTCATAGATATGCTGTATATATACATAATTGTGCTTACATCTACAGTACATTGCAAATATATGCATTTATACACACACACACATATATATATAGGAAACAGTAAGGTACTGGAGGCAGTCCTGTATATATCTGAATAAATCCCAGCTGAAGGGTGTTGTTCGGCTCGAGGAGATGAGCTGGGATTTATCCATCATACAGTACCTTACTGCTTTTATAAAACGGTTACCACACA
>JAUCNO010001200.1:56641-72721 GCA_032353835.1 Enteromius viviparus
TTCTAGGAAAAAATATAGGCCCGCTCACTTTTTCAATGGCCCGCCCAAAATACAATTTCTGCCTACGCCACTGCTCAGACTTCCTCGGAGTATCGCCGGCTCGCCGAACAAACGGGTCTCAGGGACTCGGTTCTCTCTGCCACATTCTGGACTGTAGCTCGCCAATTCACTCCCGTGGAGCTCCCAGGATGTGAGGGATTTAGAAAGGAGGTCGATGGTGTTTTTATGTTTGATGACAGTCCGTGCCCAGATGGGAGGGCGTCATCCATCTGGCGATCACCCCAGAACTGCTGACCGAGTCACGAGTCATTTGCAAGCATCAGCTCAGTAAATGCACACATCTCTGCGGACATCGGACATCAATTTGGGCTTTATTTTCCTTCGTAAATATATTCCTGTGAAACAAGAAACCATGGCTGGATAATTTCACTTCAGAGATATTTTACTCATAAAAAATTCTAGGGTTGCCAATAATTGTGGCCAACAAGTATTGGAGAAAAACATTTATTTCACAATCAGATTTTCTCCCCATTTCAGCTGATACTGTAGGTTAGCATTTTGTTAATATTTAGAACAATGCAGATTTATTTTCACAGCCACCTTTGCTCAGATTTACCAAGGGTGCCAGGTGCCATTAGTGGAGAGCACTGTGTATGGGTGATTGTATACTTGTGGATGCATTTGGTGTCTGAAGTCTGTTACCATCAAACTCTGTTACCAAGGTAGAGTAACTGTCATGAGCTTCACTGGAGTTGCCCTTGTATTAAAATACCTATTTGTATAACAAGTTAGAACTAGGCAACGGGGCAGAGAAACTAATGGTTTTGCCAAGCCGGCCGAACCCAGACCACTCCGTGTCGCTACCTATTTGATGTGAGAACACGGGAGGCAACCAGGCAACCAGGTCCACACGTAAGCTATAGCTAGCAAACGTGTTAGGGGGCGCCCAACCCGCAGTTCTGCAAACATCTACAAGAGAGGCGCCGCGAGGCCAACGCCCAGGACGAAGCTACACTTCTTGTTGAGTGAGCCCGTACACTTAGGGGGCAGGGCACACCCTGTGCCTGATAAGCCAGGGTGATTGCATCCACTATCCAGTGGGCCATCCTCTGCTTGGAGACGGCATTCCACTTCTGCCGTCCCCCGTGACAGACAAAGAGCTGGTCTGAGGTCCTGAAGCTCTGTGTGCGGTCAACGTATCATCTGAGTGCTCAGACGGGGCACAGCAACAGCAGGTTTTGGTCACCACCTGATCTCTAAATGGAGTCGTGGGAACCTTTTGCACATAGCTGGGCTGTGGCCTCAGTGTTACATGGGAATCCTCGGACCTGAACTCTAGGCACGAATCGTCAACTAAAAATGCCTGCAGGTCCCTGAGCCTCTTTATGGAGGCCAATGCAAGCAGGAGCAATGTTTTCATTGATAAAAACTTAATCTTTAAGGGTGGACGGAGACAGCCTTCGCTCCAACTCTTGCTGCAGAAACAGAAGCGCGACTCTGATCGGGCATCTCCTGGGGTCCTCTTGTTGAGAGGAACACCACTCGACTAACAGGTTCCATTTCAACGCGTAGGCAGCTCTTGTAGAAGGCGCTTTCGCAGAAGAAATAGTGTCAACTACCCTCTTGGGTTAGGTCACCTAGAACCTCCGCGTCCCGTCCAATGACCAGACATGGAGTTTCCAGAGGTCTGGACGTAGGTGCCACAGTGTGCCCCATCTCTGAGTCAGTAGATCCTTCTAAGAGGAATCGGCCAAGAAGGGCATGTCGCCAGGAGCATGAGTTCGGGGAACCAGGTCCTGGTGGGCAATAAGGGGCTACCAGCAGGACCTGCTCCTGGTCCTCCCTGACCTTGCACAGAAACTCTGCTAGAAGGCTCACTGGGGGAAATGCATATTTGCGCAGGATCTGGGGTCAGCTGTGTGCCAGTGCGTCCCTGCCGAGTGTTCCTTCGGACAGGGCGTAAAACAACTGAGAGGCACGGAGAGAGAACGGAGAGGCAAACAGGTCTACCTGAGCGGCTCCGAACTTCTCCCAAATAAGCTGGACCGTTCGAGAATTGAGTCTCCAGGAAGTACAGCTCGGGACAGCTCGTCAGCTGTCTGGTTGTTGCAACCCGGAATGTGAATGGTCTCATATGCTTCCGACTGATAAGGAGGAGGTGGCAGGTGAGCTGCAACATGCGATGGGAGCGTAGACCACCTTGATGGTTGTACGCAATGGTCACTGTGTTGTCCGTGTGGACTAGTACGTGATGGCCCTGTAGGTGCTCTTTGAGGCGACCCAGAGCTAGATGTACTGCTGGCAGCTCGAGGCAATTGATGCACTAATGCAGATGGGATCCCGTCGAAACCCCTGACAATGCATTGTACGTGGCCCCCCAGCCCGTGATAGAGGCATCTATGAACACAACAGCATGCCTGGAGACCTGCTCTAGAGGCACTCCTGCCCGGAGAAAAGAGAGGTCTGACCACGGGAAGAAAGTTTGATGGCAGGCCCACCTCGGGACTCAGTCGTGAAGCCAGTGTTGAAGCGGGCTCATATGGAGCAGCCCCAGTAGAGTCACCAACACCAACTGAGCGCGTTCCTGTGTGAGGCGCGCTGTCTGTGCGACCGAATCCAACTCCATCCCAAGAAAAGAGATCCTCTGCACCGGACAGAGTTTGCTCTTCTCCTGGTTGATCCGAAGTCCCAACAGGCTGAGGTGCTGAAGCACCAGATCCCTGTGTTCGCACAGCTGAGCCCGACTCTGTGCTAGTATCAGCCAGTCGTCGAGGTAGTTGAGGATACAAACCCCTTTCTCCTTAAGTGGTGTCAGGGCAGCCTCCGCTACTTTGGTAAACACATGGGGCGACAGGGAGTGTCCGAAGGGTAGAACACGGTACTGATATGCCTGGCCTTCGAACGTGAACCTCAGAAATGGTCTGTGTCGCAGAAGGATCGAGACATGAAAGTATGCATCCTTTAGGTCTATTGCTGCAAACCAATCTGCATTCCAAAAATGCTTTCTGTGTCAACATCTTGAACGGAAGCCAGTGAAGAGCTTGGTTCAAGACTCGCAGATCCAGGATCGGTCGTAACCCACCACCTTTCTTGGACACTATGAAGTACGGGCTGAAAAACCCTGCAGTGGGGCAGCAGGGGGGGACGCAGGGACCCGGCTGGGGTCTCTGTGCATCCCGGGCAGGAGTGAGGACGGAAGTCTGTTGGCTCGTGCTCCCGGTCCTCAAACTGCTGCCTGAAACGAGAGGAGAGTGAGTATGTAACAAAAGCTCTTTTACAGGCCTGTCCACAGCACCTCGTCCCCTCAGGGGACCCGAGATATAAGAATTTGCTCGAGGTTTGGGTACCACTGACCATGAGGCCTGTGGCTGGTTGTGCATACAAAACAAAAGATTCTCCGCCCGGCTGTCCTCCGGGGGAGGGAGTGGTGTGTTCACCATCTCCCGAACAGCAGCTCCTTCCATCTCTGGGTTGGCTGCCCGAGGGCCTCTTGCACTTGCCACCAGGTTTGGCGGGGAACCGGGTCTTGTCTGTCTCACGCATGTCTGCCAGACACAGCCACAGATGGTGCTCTTGGACCACCATAGTGGACATCGCATGACCCAGACCCTGCGCCATAACATTTGTCGCTCGGAGCGCAAGGTCCGTCACGGTACAGAGTTCTGACGGAACTTCCGGGTCATGGCCACCCTCGTGCAGGCCTCTCAGTGCCTTGGCCTGATGCACCTGCAGCAATGCTATAGCGTGCACGAATGATGCAGCCTCTCCACAAGCTTTGTAGGCATTGCCGACGAGTGTCTACAGGCCCGGGAGGGTAGCGACGGGTTACCCTGCAAGGAAGTAGAGGCCTGCGTACACAGTTGAATCGCAACAGACATCTCAACCTGGGGGACCCCTGTGTAGCACCTACCTTCACCGCCGTCAAGGGTTGTGAAGGAGGATGAGCCACTAGGATGCTTCCTGGCAGTGAAAGGTGCCAACCACGTCTTAATGACCTCTTCATGCAACCGCCACACACAAAGGACACCAGCCTTGTCCTTAGCACAGAGTAGATGGCTCGGGAACAGGTCTCCATTTAAAGCTCGGCTCCATAGCAAAAAGCTAATGAGTGCCTAATCTGCTGCTTACTTATACTCACACTGCGATTAGCTGCAGCTGGATGTTAATCAGCATATGCCAATTTCAATGGCGTGTTTTAATACACGCGGAGTAGATTGGACATCTCGAAGCGAGATTCCTATTCGTCGGTCACCGACGTGACTCAGAGTGACCGACTGAAAGGAAACTAAAGATTAAAAGACCAAAACAGTCTTAAAGTTCATCTCACTCCTGGGAATGAGTCGTCAAAAATCAAAAATGACGGATGAGTAAAATAAAGAGTTACAAGCTCTAATGACATGAGCTTCGTGCCGGCAGCACACATACAATCCAGACATCATTAGATAGAAATGGCAAGCTGTGGCCTTAAGACATTTGATGATAGAAGAAACTGTGATCTGACTCCACTCTCAGTTCTGTCTGAGATAATCGCAGAAGCAGCAGTGGGAGGAAGTTTAAATGTCCCTTTAGTTATGACATTTTCTTGGTAATAATATGCTCTGAACGATAACGAATGGTGAAGTCAAGGTGATAATTAAACAGGCTTGTTTTAACTGTTGGCCACTGAAGCAACTCCTAGTTCATTCCTGGCTCACCTCTGTATCCTAATTAGTCAAATTAATGAATAAATGGGCCTGTTTCTCCTAACAAGACTATTAGCAGCCCTGTATGAATGGAGCTAATAAGAACAGATTGCGCCTTCATTTTGACCTAAAGGGGCTTATGTAATTTGTGAGTTTGTGTGTGTGTTTGTGTCTTTCTACACTCTTGTACACTCTGTAGACTTCTGACAGAAATGAGCAATTAAGGTAGGAGATGATAAACTTTTATCACGTAATGGTTTTTCGTATATTTCTTAACTGAATTGAACTTCTTTCTGTATCTGTTCATGACTTCAGATGTCTATATTACAGAATCTGCAGCGTTTATCATTTTCAGTGAAAATAAGAGGGATCATATTCTTCTTACGTACAGTAGCTCTGCCAGGATTCATTTATATGATGAAAGCTGTTGCATGTATTCTATGATCCTGTTGAGTGTCTTGTCTCCTCGAGCATGGATGATGTTTGTGTGGTAGTTTCTGAGTCACTGGTGTGTTCTGAGCTCTTCACAAACATCCTCCAGGACCGCTCAGCTCTTTGGAATATTATCAAATCTGTTATGCAAATATCTTAAATAAAGGCCAAATTATAAAAAAAACTAATTTTAATCTTAGATGTACACTGTTTAAAACTCTGGGTCAGCAAGATTTTTAAGTTTATCGAAAAAAGTCTCTTCAAGTCAGTGCTTATTTAATCAAAATACAGGAAAAACGGTAATACTGTGAAAAATTACATTTTGAAATCATTTTTTTACATTTCAAATACTGTTACTGCACTGCTCTATTGATTCAGTGTCACATATTTCAGAAGTTATCAAGAAACATTTATTATTATTGTTAATGTTGAAAACAGTTATGCTGCTTAATAATTTTCTGGAAGCTTTTTTCCCTGTATTCTTTGATGGTCCGGCCAGCCTGGTTCTCACAAGGTTTCTTTGGTCTCTCATGGATGGGGTTTTGGTTCCTTGCCGCTGTCTCCTCTGGCTTGCTTAGTTGGGGACACCTGATTGTGATACCATTCATTATTTATTTCTGTTAATGTTTAATGAGCAAAAAGATATTTTTTTTACATACATTTTTGGAAAAGATTTTGTATTAAAAGTGCTCAGCTATTAGTAGGTCCTGAACACTCGTCATATCGTGCTTAGACGTTCTCAAAACTTGAGTTCTAGTGATTTTTGTCACAGATGTGGCAGAGCTGGACAGCTCGAGGCCACACACACACACACACACACACACACACACTGAACATCAAGGCACAGCGCTGCCCTGAACTGGGTCACAGCCACAAAACATAACAGTCCTTAAAACATCCAGTGCTTCACACAAACACGTTCAATCATTGCCATGCACTATATTTACATGCATACAGCTTAACAACATTTCTATAAGTAAACTTGTGAAAGATTGTAGGGAGGTTTGCTGTCTGTCATTTTAATTTTACTGTAAACCTTTTAACAAACTTTCCTCATTTTTAAAATTGAGCTCAATAGTGTGTGTGTGTGTGTGTGTGTGTGTGCACTTGAATATGCATCATAAATCAGTTTCTGGGCATCTATGGTTGTACATGTATGACTATGTAAGCATATACGTATACAGTATGTACATAAGTGCTCATAATTAACTCTCTTCAGGATTTCATGACTGCCTTTTGCTCTCAGGGACTGAAGAGAAGGGAGATGACGCTAGTTTTAGATTTTTTGTAAAAATAACTATATAGTGTGTGTTAATGTGAGGACACTCGTATAAAACTACCTGATTTTTCAACTCATTAATATCATTTTCTGCATGCAGCAGCAGTAGCAGAGCTCAATAATGCAATCATTTACAGTCATACAATAATTTGAAAATGTAATTTACAAAATGACAATAACAGTTTTTAATTTCACTATTCCTTTTTTCGCTCTCCATAAAATATTTTCCTCCCTGTTCTTGTCTGTACGGAGTTATCCATATGCATAAATGTATTCAAATCATCTGTGCATGTCCCCATAATCTGTCCTCATTTACATAATCTTCACATTGGTACTTATGTGTTCTGGGCTCTCTGTTCTCTCTGACTGGACTGTGAGCTGTTCCATCTCTCGCTCTTACTGTTGGTTTCATGTTTTAACTCGCCCCTACTTCCTGCCTCTCTCTGATGAGACTTCTTTGAAGTCATGGTTGTCACAGCAACGACATGCGAGCGAGGGTTGGTTGCGGGCCATTTCTCTGTGGAACGCTGGGGATTCTCTGATCGGCCACAACTCTATAAACCAAACTCCAAAATGAGCCTTTTCTTGGTAAGTGAGTACGTCATCATTCAAGCACAAGGGTAAATGTTGGTTTAAAGACACGTCTGATGGGTGCGTGCTGTGAAAGACGTTTCAGATGTCACTCATGTTACTGGAGAGCGCAATGATTCATAGAAGGAGGCTTGAATGCAGATTTCAGGCCGTCCTTGAGTGGAGATATCAGGTCAGTCAACAGCACTGTGTGTTATTTTTATCACACATGTATTGGGTTTCCCCACCAGGGGTCTAAAAATAGACAAAACAAAAAAAGAGGAAGAGAGAGGCAGTCTAGAGAGGAGTGGGAGGGAGGAAGAGGACAGAAAGACTAGCCCGCTCCTCTTCCTCCTCCTCCTGTGCTGGATCGATCAAGACCCTCAGAGGAGCTCAATCTCAAGACCACCATAAAGTCCATTCTTCCTAACGGGCCTTTTTCAGAGCGTGTGTGCAGACTCACCAGAGGAAAGAGGATCTCACCGGATTCATGTGCTGATCAAATATTAGCACTATATATGGATCAAAGATGATAAAGTGTTTAAGTTAATAGTGTAATACTGCTTTCAATTTTAGTTTGTAGAAATGTAGAACGTTTTCTGTTCAATATAATTCATATTTGGTTTTTGTTTTGAGCAAAAAAATATACATTTACAAAATATACATTAAAAATACATTTTCCCCAGATTTACAGAAAACACACGCTAATGTCATTTCGTCAGGCATATGACAAAAATCAATTTCTGACAGATTAAAAGACAAATTACTTTCACCTCAAATAATAATTAGTTGTAATTTTGCATTTTTTAAACTCATCCTAGGTTTTTGTCAGTAAGAATGTTTTAGAAATGTAAAACACAATCATTTAATATGCTCCACTATTCTTTTATATGAAACCTTAAAAGTAGACATTTTTCTTACATTAAGGCCTGGTTTCACAGAAAGGGTTTCCTCGTGTCCAGGATTAAGCCATAGTTCAGTTCGGACGTTTGAGTATTTTTATAAACATACCTTAGTCAGTTTTTATCTTCTTTACCTTTAAGAAGTGCATATTAGTGTCGTAGTGATACCTTAGTAGGGCATATACATGCTGTAAGAGTAGTAATATACTCTTATGAACATATGCATTATGTTGTGGTTTAATCTAAATATTTCCACCTGACCAGCTTTTGTTTTTTCACCTTCCTCCTCGTCGTTGAAGCACAGAAGCACATGCACCACAATCATCAGCGCTTCTCTGCTGCATGGGCAGGCTGGGAGCAAACAAGCCCAAGGCTGTGCAGTGCAGCACCTTCAACCACACACACACACACACACACACACACACACACGTTTTCTTTAGGACATAATGGTTTATCACATACAGACACTGCATACAACACACACACACACACACGCTGCAGTGCTGTAAACATCTGCTTATGTGCTGCAGTCCAGTCTATCTCTGTTTCCCACAGCAGAGGTACTCTTCTTTACTGCAGTACAGCGGGATCTGTGGGTCTAACATCTGTTCTTCACCATGCTTCAGATCAGCTTCACACCAAGGTCTGGAATTGTTCACTTTGAGAGAACAGCTTCATTTAAGACATTATATCTGTAAATATTTGTCAGTTCTCATATTGTTGCCTTACTGTTTTCACCGCAGAGCCTTAGAGAGAGAAAGAAACAATAATAAAGAAGGAAATCTGTTATGCACTGAACGTTTCCTTAAAATTATAATCTTACCACATACTGTAAAAATATATTTATATACCTACAGTATATGCTGTACACATTTTTTACAAAAATACATGTCTTTTAAAATATATTTTTTAAACCATGAATAAACATTTACTGTAAAAGTATGTTGTTAAAATGTTTTTAGAAGTAAAGACAATCAGAGACATTCCCTGCAAATAATCTAGATTTAAATGTGTTTAATAACTTGTGTAGCGTGTCAGTTAGAAATATCAGTTTACATTTCCAAACATTATTTTAGTCATTAATTGTAATAATGCGGTTAGTTATTGTCTGCTGCACACAGAGATCTGATCTGATCATAGTTTTTCAGGTTTCCAGGTAGTTTCTTTGCTTCATCTTGGAGACGTTGGCACAGCTCTTCTGGACCGAGTCTGTCTCCGTTTGTTCTGTTTCTTCATGTGATTCCAGACAGACTTGATTTTTTTTTTTAATAAGTATATTTTATAAGTATTTATATATATATATATATATATATATACTTTGTAAAATTTATTTAAACATTTTCAAGGGGTTGTGTATCAAAACCCATTTTTTTACGCTTTACTAAGAATTTCATTTCAACTTTAAAGGCAATTTTTTAACCCTCAGATTGCATTTTTAGTTTTTGGCATCTCAGCCAAATATCATCCTAACAAACACAAATCAATTGCAACATTGTTTGTTCAACCTTCAGGTTTAAATGTAAAAATCTTCAGAAGTTTCAGAAAATTGACCCTTATGAATGGTTTTGTGGACTGGGGTCACAAATAGTGTACAGTATATACTGTTTTTAGTCATTACAAATATCCAATCGCTTTATGTAGGCTACAAGAAAAAAAATCAATCAATCAATCAATCAATCACATGTACCATAAGAACGCACATATATAGTTTTTGTTGTTTGGGAACACTCTACTAATTAAATGTTAGATTTTCTGTCTCTGACTCACATGCCTTCGCCGACATGAAGACCTGAAACTAACCGTGACCTTATTGAGCCTCATCAGCGTCAAACTCCGGGAGTGAAAGTGTCTCTGTCATCCCCTCCTCATCCAGCCAGATCACCGCAGAGAGAGAGAGAGAGAGAGAACACGCGTGTGTGGAGTGTGTGAAACAGCGACTGAGCTAGAGAGAGAGAGAGAGCGAGAGAGAGAGAGAGGGAGAGGAAAACTGCGAAATCTGTCCAGGTTTCCAGGCGCTCGCTCATTCCTCTCGACGCTGACTCGGGTCGCGTGCTGGACGGTGAGTGCTCGCGCTCTTGCTTCTTCGTGCACGTTACCGTCGCCTTATGAGTGGCGCGTGATTAGACAGCATAGTTTGAAGTCCAGAGCTTCGATCCGTTCCGGTGCTTTCGAGTCAAGTATGACAGAATCAGTCATTTCGTAGCTTCTAGTGATTGCATGTGAGACTGCGGAGCACGTCACGCCGCCGGAGAAACGCTCGTTTAATGCTGCTGTATGGATTTATTTCAGATGCGAGTTTATTTAGTAGTCTCCTGGTCAGGTAAGAGTGTGCATGGCTCGTGTCGTGGCGGGACTGCTACCGGATGTGTCATGGATGTTGTACGTCTCTAATGCCGACTTTGGTAACGCCACGAGGAAAGAGTGTACTGCGGGTGTGAGGATCTGAGAAGGGGTAGTCACGCTGTGTGTGCGTGTGTGTGTGTGTGATGAGGGCAGGAATTATCTTCACCAAATGTCCCTATAACAAGGAGAATACAAACTGGAATAAGCTCCATAGTGAGGACTAGCTTTCATACTGTGTAATTATGCTAAATAGGGTCCCACTGGTGTGTAGATATGCCGAAATATTTCTGTATGGGTTGAGTTTAGAGGCAAGGGATGGGGAGCAGCATTAGATGAGTATTCAGACCAATAGGAAAGTCCTCATAAAGTGCGGTCCATCTAGCTGCTCTTATGAGAGAAATGGCTTAATATGTTTTATAAAATAAAACACACTGCTTATATGAACAGTAAATGTTCTTTTTCTGAAATTGCTCTGTGATATAGTTGAAACCCCCCCTTTTGAAACCTTTATTTTAATAGTGTGTAAGGGAAGTCTCCTTTATGATAGTGTGTGTGTGTGACAGAGAGAGAGCGGATGAGGACAAAGTGATGTGTAGAATTACTGAGCTGTTATATATATATATTCTGCCTCAGGTCATGTATGATTGTTTTCTGGCTTCTTGTGGCTCAGCTGAAATAAAGATATGAGTTTGAGCTTTATCTATCTGTGTGAAGAGAGCTGAAGTCTTGTGCACATGTGAATGCATGTGCGTGTGTCATTGAGAGCTCAGGCCTGCATGCACGTCTGTCCTCAGAGATATTTTGGGCCAAGGTCTTTCCCCAGACCCTGTCCTTCCCCCCCCCTCTCATTCCTTTTGCTCGACTTGAATACCATCCTTTCACCAAGCACGCATCTCTTTGTTTTCTCTACTCATTTTCCTCCCACACTCTTCCCACTTGCCAGTTGGCCTAACCTGCTGACAGGGGAACATATTGCCATCTCAACAGAAAACTCCACTCCCCTTGGGCTCTTGCTCCCCAGTCGAGTGGACACACCATCTGTGGAACCCCCAGTACACCACGAGGGCTGTCTTTGGAAATGTGGTCATGTCTGGCATATACTGAATGACGTAAGACCTATATAGCCCAAATCCCCTGGACGATATGAAGGACGACTGGATATTGTTCTGTTGTGCTGTACGTCTAATAGGGCCTGATGTTTCTGATTGGTTGAGTTATGTTATAGTGTTTGTAATGGTCACAGCAGTGAGGGTTTTATTGAGTCTTTACTGGACTGCCAGATTGTCAGCTCAATATACAGTTACTTTACTTTCCTCTTGGATGATGGTATTTTAGGGTGGACATAACAGTTTTGGATTACTTCCAGAATCCACATTTCTTTCTGTTTTAGAAAAAAAATTGTTTTCTTTAAAGTAAATTGGCAATTTTTACTGGAGTGCAGTTTTGTTGCACCTATATGTGTTCTGGACCCTTCTTGATCCAGATTACAGAGCTTCGGTGAGGGAACACAGGTTTTCAGCACCACAGTGACGGACAGCTCCCAGTCTCACTGTTTTCTGTCTCATCTTTTTTTCTTTCATTAAGTGTCTTTCTACTCACTTTAAACCCTCAGCTTTAAAAACAGGTTACATTTGGTACCTGCACATTTACATTTCAATAGCCATATCACATGACCAGCTGTTACTGCAGTATGCACACACTGACCAATGTCTTTTTGATCTGTTTAGTATGACCGTATGCTACTGTTTGCACACTTAAACAGAGGTGCAGATCATTTATTCATACTTAGTGTTAGGGATTTAAACAAGTCCCTAACTCGGTTTTGACTAAAGTTTCATTATTTGCGTTCTTTTTATTTTTAATGTTCTCATTTTTTTAAATTCTTTAATTAAATACATTAAAGTTAGTGCTCGCAATTCGCCATTAATAAGAAGTTTTGTTTTTTATGGTATGTGTGTACTTATGGATTATGTATATGTAAATACACACATACTATGTATTTATATTCTTATATTTCATAATATATTTAATATATAAACAACATTTTTATTAAGTATTTGCATGCATATATATACTTATATATTTGATGTATATTATACATACATAATAAATATACACTGTATACTCTCATAAATTATGTTAACAAAAAATTTTATTTTACGCAATTAATTGCAATCGATCCTTTGACAGCAGTAATTCAAATCATGAATTTTGTAATAATTTTTAATAATGTGAATAATATTTAAGTTGTAAAATAATAAAAAGTTGTATATCTATATTTGTTTAAATTATATAAATTGAATTATTTAGATGATTTTTTACATAATTTATTATTAAACCGGCTAGTGTTGGGAAACCAGTGACCGGTCAGTCAGGCTCACATCTGCCCCAATTTTGACTCGCCGACAGGTTTTGAGAAATCGCTGACAAATGCCTGAAATCACAGACAAATCTCTGACGATCACACAGTGTGAACTATCAAAGCGATCTGAGAGAATTCAGAATCATGCCGTGTGAAATGAGTTCTGAATGAATAACATCA
Source organism: Enteromius viviparus (assembly GCA_032353835.1). Lineage (NCBI taxonomy): Eukaryota > Metazoa > Chordata > Actinopteri > Cypriniformes > Cyprinidae > Enteromius > Enteromius viviparus. The sequence goes on from JAUCNO010001200.1 coordinate 69,392, forward strand.
GCGATTACCTACAGCCAATGAGAGAGGGCCACGGGATGTCGGGGGAGGAGTTACGAAGGGAAATACCCTCCTCTATAATCTTCTTTTAATTGCAAAAGAGCGCACATGCAATTTTTCTGGCAAGCATCTTTGGCTTGCTATAATTTTGAATAATAATCCTTGAAGTTGTTTCCATGTCACTTCTCGCGTGTGTCTGGCAGCGAGACAGGACTACTTCCTGTTGTAAAGTCAAGCAGCATGAAATCTGGAATGTTTATTGATTTCTTTTATTATACAAAAATTCATTGGGAAGTTTTTTGTTAGTTTAACTATACTAATGTTAATTATATACCGGGACATATAAACGCACTTTATTTGTTTTGTTGTAAGAAGATCCTGTAATGTTTCAAATGTATTTTATAATAAAACAAATTTAAATGAATATCATATGCTTTCATTAGAGTTCTTTAAAAAAATTCATTCGTAATCGGCCCGTCACACTTACTGTAAAATAGGAATCGACAGGAAATTTGCAATCGGTGCATCTCTATTAAATTATTAATTCAATTATTTTCACTTATTATTATTATTTTTTTTAAATATTAAAATACTTTTTTATGGACAGTGAATCATGTTGTAGATGTAAATGTTTTTTTAAAGCTACAGTATAAAGCAACGTTTTTTGCTTGCTGGATGTTTTTTTTTGGTTATCCAGCATACTCCAGACACATGCTCATATTGCTCACATTTTCTTCACTAAATGTACTACTGTTGCAATGTGCCCATGCTTTCTTCACAGGGACTTCATTATTCACCATATTATCTTTCCCGAAGCCATATTTCCTCACCTTTAACTTTCTTCAAAGCAGCCCTTTTCTCCTGCGCTCTGCTGTCAATGCTCTGTGGATTATCTTAACCCGCACACATAACCCCCACCATTCACTATCAATCCTTCATTCATTTCAAGCACACCCCGGGGCTCCCGACACTAACCAGAGAGGATTTCACCAATAAGCCATTATTGTGTTCTTCTCTCCCTGCCAAAAACCAAGCCCCCCAAAAAATGTTAATTTTCCGGCCTTCTAATCCAGCAGCTATATAGTGCCATTCAGTGAAATGAGGGACTGTGGGTCTCCTGGAGGCATGCCAGTCAAACCCTCGCTCGTGTTTCAGAGCGTGAGAGCAAAACGTGTAGCAATCCAGGAGGTATTACACTGCCAAAGCTTCATTTCTCCAGTATTGTTTCAGTATGTTATCCTTCATGCTCGGATCTATTCAACAGATACACATTAGTGCTTATCACCCTGGGTTCACCCTTGCCCTTTAACCTTAAAGGATGAATTTTTTCAAAAGCTATAAGAATAAATGAGCTAAGAATGTATAGTGTCGTGTAAATCTGAAGATATGTCTCACTGCACGCTCGCCCCTAATCATTTTAGTCCTCCAGTGTTTAAAGGACACTGTTTGTCCTTCATCTGTTTGTGTTGTTGATGAGTCACACAGAAGTTCAGGAGTCGATGGACAGCACAGCTAATATAATCACTCCTGGCTTCTAGTTCTTACAGAGCACTCTCATGCCTTGAATTACTCTATGCTTGATATTAAAAGAAAATCCAAAGCAATTGTTGAGTTTTTCCGCATGATTTTGTGCAAATGTAGTAGTGTGAGTATGAATCATTGGCAGGATCTTCATGGGGATTTATTTCCAGAAACATTAGCAGAATAAAGCTACATATCATTCTGCCTTTCATTTTTAATAGTTGCAAATATTTGTGTTTATGAACATTATTTGTTTGTTTATTTACGTGATTTGATTTTTGGGGTTAGTAAGATGTTTTCTCAGTAATAAAATAAATATAAATAAATATCTATTCAACTGTAATGTATTCCTGTAATGTCTTCAGTGTCACATGATCCTTCAGAAATCATTCTCATGTGTTAATGAACATATGTCATATAATATAATATAATATACAGCTGGATTATATTTTTGCTGTGTTTTATAAGTATAACAGAGCATCATGCACATTCAGATTTTTTAATACAGAATTTTAAAAAATAACAGTTAATAAATATAAAATAATTAAAATCACTGAAGGTTAAAATATTGTCTTAAACAAGGGTTTCCAAAAGGGTAAGGAGGGGGTGCTTTTACAACACTTTTACTCAATAAAATTTTAAACGTTAAAGATTTTAAAAACGATTTATATATTTTATTTTTATTCACAGTTTTTAGAAACTCATCTTCATATAGTTTTGTGAATTGTTTTAATGTTTACTGCAGAAATACAAAAGTCTTAAAGGGACAGGATGAAATTTTTGATAATTTTTTTGTCTATATTTAATGTGATGTTTGATCAATTGAATTCATGCTTGGTGAATAGGTTTTTTTTTATTCTATAATTGGAATATTAGTGCATCTAGAAACACCACACAGTTTCCTGGCAACCATCCACAATGTATGAAATGATATTTCATGTATTTCTGTCCTTCCAGATGAGCTCGTTTAGCACCAGGGCGCTGACGCTCCTGTCGTCCGTGTTCGGGGCGTGCGGGTTACTCCTGGTGGGGGTGGCTGTGTCGACTGACTACTGGCTGTTAATGGAAGAAGGCATCGTCCTGCAGCAGAACCAGACCACAGAGGTGAAGATGGCTCTGCATTCTGGACTCTGGAGGGTCTGTTTTGTGGCTGGTAGGTCCAGTTACTGCTGCACCGTCTTCTATCGCTGACCAGATAAAAATATGAAACAGCAGGTGATTGTGTGTCGCGCTGCTCTGCACGGCTTGACTCCTGCATCAGGTGTTACACACAGACCCACAGCTGAATGCACCGCTGTCTCGTTTAAGTCCTGGTTTATTTGCAGGGTGTCCTGCTGTGTTGTGCAGCTGGTCTTCTTTGTCCCCGCACTGCACTGGTGTGGCATCCTATTGCATCACCCTCCCAAATCGTGCCAGACACTGAAACAGGAACTAGTGAGGCTGTGTGGGCAAACCGCTGTGAGATGGCAAATCAGTAACCACTACAGGCTAATACAAGATACAGGGAGTGTTGGGTCCTACTTTATATGAGGTGGCCTTAACTACTGTCCTCTGCACTTATTGTGTACATACTGTACATGTTTTTACATTGGACTTATGTTTATAAAAGTACCTATGTGTAATTACACTGTAAAAAAAAATCTGTAAAATTTACAGTAAAAAAACAAGCAGCTGTGATTGCCGGAATTTGACTGTAAAAAATACAGTAACAATGTTTTAGGTTTTACAGTTTGAGGTTAAATTTACAGTTAAATACCGTAATCTCACTAACTGATATAATGTTAATATACCAAGCTATTAAAGTGCTGAACT
>JAUCNO010001200.1:91446-102773 GCA_032353835.1 Enteromius viviparus
CCACGTGTAAAAACACAGAACTAAGTCATGATCATCAGTAATTATGTCTCACTGCTTTGTAATGTGTTTTATTGTTTAGGTGTTGTAGCGCTGGACGCAGCATCAAGTTATGGTAAGAGGTGGAGCATTTCCATCAGTGCACTGGATAGCTGGCCAATCAGAGCACACCTCAATTTTTAGAATGATGAGCTTTGTACAAATTTCCCGTTTCAGGAGGCGGGGCTTAGACCACATAAACGCATTACATTACACCAAATACACAAAATAATGTTCTTTTTTAGCAACATATATATAAAAACATATATATTAATGTTACATTCCAGTGACAGCTGAAATATTTTAACTAAAAATGTTAAGTCAGTGGGGTAACAAATTTGTTTTTGTAATTTTTTGTTTTTTTACAGTGCAGTCAGTGTCAAAAACCCAGTCATGCCAATAATGACATTTACCACAATATATATCAGCAAAACTACAGTATGGCATTTTGACTTCTGTTTCCTTAATTAAAGATATTATATATTTTTACCTTAATTACCTCAATCTGCATAAAAGGTTAAATATACCATTAACCAGGATCTTTAAATGTCTCAAGCTGTACATAAAGTCAAAATATACAGCATTAAGTTTACCTAAGCCATGTTTTATACCATTAAAAAACATTAAAATAACAAAAGCTATAGTTCAACCAATAATGAAATATTGCACAAGTTTCCCTAAAAAATGTGCTATAATGTAAAAGTTATGAGCTTATTTAATGTCATTTTAGGCATTTCCTCCTAAAGGTACATATACTCTGCCAAAATGTCTGGCCCACTTCCTGTTCCAACAGCATCCTCTCTTGTGCCAACTTCTGCACAGTAGAATCACATTGCCAACCACTGTTTTTTTTTTTATATACACCCAGATTCACCAGGATGCACTGTTGCCGTCTCTCGTTAGTGGTCCAAATCTGAATGAGAAGTGCACTTCAGCCCCCACACCACTAGATGTCACTGTTTTTCTTAGGTAAGCACTTTTCCCAGGGACTGTATGGAAGAGTGAGTACCAAAAACAAGACCCCGGCCACAATGACTAGAGCCCCGGCACAGCCCACACATGTCACTGACCACGACATTTCATGATGGACAGATATGGTTTGGTCACTCGCTAAGAAAGACAGCACTGATTGGTGGAAAACTATGAGGCAGAGGAAGATTAAGACACCTGTGGAGAGAGAAAAAAAATACCATCAGATCTAAACACACTTGCGTTTCTTGGCTTTTATTATCAATATTGAATTATGGGAGTTGTCTTTTCTGAATGACTTTTGTTTTAGCATACATTGTTTGACTGATTGCTTTTGAAAAAAATAAATATCTTGATATTAAGGTCATTACATATTTTTGTAACTTCTCTAGCAATTTCTGACAAAATTTATTATTAGCCTTTTTTTAGCAACAATGCAGATGTTTTAATGCTAGAAGTTTAAAAGCTAAACAAATGCATCATAGTTTCCACAAAAAAGAAAATGTATTAAGCACAACTGTTTTTAGCAGCAAATGATCATATTACAATGATTTTTGAAGCACCATGTAACACTGAATATAACAGGAATGAATTACATTTTTAAATATATATTTAAATTTTAATAGTGTTACAATATTACTGTATTTCTGATCAAATAAATGCAGTCCTGGTGAGCATAAGAGACTAACCCTAATGTCTCGTTTATGTATGTAACTCTCGTTCCCTAAAGAAGGGAATGGAGACGTCACGTCGGATATGGCCGATGAGTTGGGATCTTGCTTCAAAAGACCAATCCACTTCGAGTGTATTAAAACACTCCAATGAACACTGATTGCATCCAGCTGCAGCTGATCACAGCGCGAGTATAAATGAGTTATCAACGACAGTTATCAAAGCAATTCCCCCTCAGTAAGACTGGAACACTGGGAACGTCCCCGTTCTGTTGAACAGAGACGTACGGTAGTCCAGCCTTCCCGTAGGAGGTCTAAGGATGTATACTCATATGGACAATATTTCAGTGCATATGGAAAATTGAAAGTAATCGAACCCTCTTAAGGTAGCAGAAGGTCTGCCGAGGAAACACAGGCTGTCGGTCTTAACCATGGAATACACACATGGACCCCAGCCCTCTACCTCAACGATTCATTGAGTGAGGGCCTGGCACCAGATGATCTGCCACATCCAGCTGCCGAGGGGCCAGAGGAACTCAACAGGGTCTACTGTATGGACACTCGGGCCTCTCAGTTCCTCTACCCATTTGAGGTTAGATCACATAAGGATACCGGTTCCACACAAAGGCTCTAGCAAACATGTAAGGGGTCGCCCAGCCCGCAGCTCAACCAATATCTACCAGCAAGGTGCCGCGAGTCAGCAGCCAGGGGGATACCACGCTCCTTGTTGAGTGGGCCTGTAACCTGAGGGAGCAGGGCACACTGAGGTCTGAGGTCCTGAAGCTTTGTGTCCAGTCAATGTAGGATATTAGTGCTCGGACGCGACAGAGCAAAGGTAGGGCTGGGTCTGCCTCCTCCGAGGGCAGCAATTGGAGGTTCACCACCAGGTCTCTAAACAGAGTAGTAGGAACCTTGGGCACATAGCTGGCCCAAACTTAAGGCACGATTCGTCAACCGGAAATGCCTGCAGGTCCCCTTCCCTCTTGATGGAGGCCAGTGTAAGCAGGAGCAGGGTGAAATGAAATGAAAGCACGACTCGGATCGTGCATCTCCGGGGGTCTTCTTGTTGTCAAGAACACCTCTTGACGAACAGGTTCAACTTTAAAACATAGGCACATCTCAGAAATTGGACCAGACAGAGGTCTGGATAGCTGCTTGTTGGCTGCCTAGTTGCACAAGCCTGGAATGTGAATGGCCGAAGCAACCTCAGATGCTTCCAACTTCAGAGGAGGAGGTGGCGGATGAGTTGCGACATGCAACGTGAGTGCAGACCACATTGTCAGTTGAGGTATGCAACGGTTGCCGTGTTGTCTGTATGGTCCAGCATGTACTTGCCCCAAAAATGTCCCTTGAGACGGCCCAGGTCAAGCCATACCGCCAGCACTCGGCCTTGAAGCAAGTGCTGAAGCGTTCTCATATGAAGCAGCCCCAAAGGCTGCCGCCAATGCTGCTGTATGCCCCAGGAGACTCCGATGTCCTGCCATTGAACATATTCAAGCGGTTCAACACTGACTGAGCATGTTCCTGCGTGAGGCGTGCTATTTGTTTGACAGAATCCTACTCCAAACTGAGAAAAGAGATCCTCTGCGTTGGACAAAGTTTGCTCTTCTCCCAGTTGACCTAAAGCCCCAACAGGCTGAGGTGTTGTAACACCCTCAGGTCGATCGCTTCAAACCAATCCAGGGACAAACTCACTTGAAGATGCGTTTTTGTGTCAACATCTTGAATAAGAGCCTGAGAAGTGCTCTGTTCAAAACTCGCAGATCCAGGATCAGCAGTAACCCACTGACTTTCTTGGGCACTATGAAGTAAGGGCTGTAAAAACCCTGTATTCATATCGGGTGGAGGATCTGGCTCTATCGTGTGTTTTCTAGAAGGACCGCTATCTCCACATGCAAGACAGGGGCATCTGCAACGTTATAAGCACTGCCAATCAGAGCTGACAAGTGCCTACAGGCCTGGGAGGGGAGCAGAGAAACCAGCAACCGCTCCTCTGGGAGGACCCCCTAGCTGCGCCGCGGTAAGGAGCGGTGAAGGAGGAAGAGCCACCAGAACGGTTATTGGAAGGGAAAGTTGCCGTCCACATCCTGGTGAGCTGTTCATGCACTTCCGAGAAGAAACCCATGCAAGCATAGCCACCAGTTCTGTATCCGACACAGTGGAATGCCCACTAATCCTCGAAGCAGGAGAGGGAGCTCTGAACCACAAAGCTGAATATGTGCTGCACCAGCTGCACATTTATACTCGTGCTGTGATCAGCTGCAGCTGGATGCAATCAGCGCATGGTATTGTTCATTGTTTTAATACACCCGGAGTGGATTCTCAAAGCGAGATCCCAATTCATTGGTCATATCTGACATGACTCGGAGTGACCGACTGAAAGGGAACTTAAAGTCACTTTGGATAAAAGCATCATGCAAAATGCATTTGTAATATTTAGAGGTCAATAGCATTTGTTACCTGACAGTATGAAGCAAACTGCAGCTGGCTTCAAGAAGAACTGAACACCTTTGCTTACTGCCATGATAATACAGATAGCTCCCATCACCATCAGGAAAAGACTAATGATAGCAAACATGGCCGAAGCTACTGTCAGATCTGATGAGAGAAGAGAAGTCTTAACAAACAGCAAGACATGTTTACAGCTTGTTTTTTTTAAAGGTATTACTACTTTGTTCCAGTGTTCTTGGACTTTTGACATGGATCCATAGATGTTTATTCATTTTTGTGATTTCAAACTTCTTTTTTTATCAGTATACTGAATTTAGCAAAAAAAATTTTTTAGGGATTCAATACCAACTTTGTGGTGTTGTTGTTTTTAGGTGGTTTTCCATCATAAATGAGCTGCCTTTAGCACTTGGATGAATGTTTTTCCTGTGGCTGTCCATTTTTAAGATGCTCATGCAGAAAGAGTACCTTGTTGACGGTTTTTAGTAAAAATCATTAACTTTTTAATCAGTACACTAGCAGAAGCAAAGGTATAAAGCTGTCTCTGGAGTGGTTCCATTCTGGTACCTTTAAAAAGTACACATTACTATTTAAAGTGTACATATTTAAACCTAATAGATACAGAAGCGTATCTTTAGAAAAGGCACCGCCCCAGAAACAGCTTTTGTACCTTTATTTCTGAGTGTACAGTATTACTGAGTGCACCTTTAAATATGTTTATAAACTTAATGTTCTTTAGAAAATGTGCTTACACTTTACTATGATGTACACTTAGTTGAGAATGTAGAGGAATACATTTGTTATGGTATTTATTCATATTAACATATTTACTAAGGGTTAGTTCAACCCAAAATGAAGTTGAGTCACTGATGTCACATGGACTGTTTTGTTCTTATGGGTGTGGAACGACACGAGGCGGAGTAATTAATTCTTTTTTCATTTTGGGGTGAACTAACCCTTTAGATAGCTAATAAAAATGCAACTGTAAATGACGTTCATGTCAGCTCGGGTCATTAAATTCTTCTACAACTTTATGCTGGTTTGGCCATTGATATTTAACTTGTTACTTGCCATGGCATTAATCTCCAATAAACCAATAATTTCTTCATTTTTATTTTATTTCAGTCATATTCTTATTCATGCTATTTGTTTCTGCTCATATATGCTATTTATCATGTTTTGGTGAAAAATGCATATACTGCATGTGGTCAGCACTCAGAGGTGACACAAAGAAAGACACATTAGTGCTACGGATCTAAAGATAGACAGGGAATGTGGGATGACTCACCCTTCTCTGGCGTTTTCTGAAATAGGACAATGTTCTCTCCAGTGGTGTAGAACTTAAAGAAGGTGCAATTGGATTCTATAATGAGATCCAAAAATGTGATGTTATTCTGACAGATTGTTCAGGAATCTCTTTCTCCAGTTAAGACTTTTACTTCTTTATAAAATCTCTTACCTCCCTGTAAGTGCAGAGGCCCACAGATCTCCTGCTTTGGGTCTATATCTAACACCCAGAATGTCTTGGTACAGCATTTCCATAAGCCATAATGTGCTACCAGACAAGTCTGATTGTTGTTGAAGCTCTTGGAGGGTTTCAGCTCCACCCAGAACTCCGTTCCCACCCCGAGCACAGTAAGCATGATGCCGGTCACAGCCATGAACAACGTCAGCTTGATCTTGCCCTCTTGACTTTCGCTGATTGCGTCTCCAGAGCTGGAGTGCGTTCTGTGTCTGCGTTTACGTCCACCGCCTCGGGATCCCAAAAACCCCTCCATCCCGCCGGAAGGCTGGTGAACCTCTTCATCCTGCACGATGAACGTGGACCACATGATTGATTAGCAGCTTCAGAGATCCAGACAAATGAATGAGAGGCTTATTTGGAAAGGACATTAAGGTCTTCTTAGATGTGAGAGGTCACAGTAATCGGATGGGAGACAGTTAGTGCTGGAGGAGTCTGAGTGAGATCGATCCAGCGCGATCAGTCTAGAGTACGCTTCCACAGAAGAAGATGCGGCGGAGGATGTTAATAATGGAGGCGTTGGGGCCAGCTGAAGGATGCTGGGAGCTGCAGGACGGGGAAAGGCATTGCTCATTCATACAAAGAGTGCTGAATGCCAAAGCAGCCTGATGTGAATGATGAGGTGATGGAGTCAGGGTGGTTACTCTATATAAAAAACACTTTAATCAAAATGAAGAACATGATAAAACAGTAAATCAAGCTTACCGTTTCTACTCAACACGAGTAGAATTGAGTAATCATCATATATGCTACCGTGTGTGTTTTCAGGAGTAATACGCTTTATTGCAGCTTCACTCAATTGTGCCAGTAATTTAGATATCAATCATTAATAATAATAATATATATTTTATAAGATGTTTTTCATCATGTTGTCTTTAGAGTGTTAGTGTGTTCTTTTAAATTATTATTTCTTTTAAATAAAGAACATTTAAGTTTTTCCTCCATACAATGGACCTGAACCTGTTGCCCAAATGTTTTGTTGGTAACTCATTAGAATAATAGGCCGTTGTTAACAAGTAACTATGCAGGAAGAAATAGGTAGTTTTTACATCAACACTTAACTTAATACTATTAACTAATAGAGAAGTAAGATTAACTAGCAGTACAACAGTAACCTCTTAACAATTGGGTTCTTTTTTACTCATATTTATGAATTATATATCCCAAAAATAATACATATTAAAACTGTGACTACTACTTTTACCAAAGGATGGATGTTCTCGGTTTATTTCAAACTTAAACATAAAAGAATAATAACAATGATAAATTAATTAAAAATGTTAATAATTAGGAAGTGATCCTGACAAGCTCATGATTTAATTAGTGCTCAATTCAACATGTGTCCAAACTGCTGGAATATCACTAGTACCTCACAAAAACAGTATGTGACGGATAGAAAATCATAATCAACTTTTGAATTAATGTTGGAGTTAATACTGAGGGGTGAACGTGTTTCACTTTAAAATCCCGGTCCTGATCACTAGTAGTTCCTTAGTAGCACGTTAGCTTTAAAGAGAAAAATATCACAGCTTCCACAAGTTTCCAGCTTTGATAATAAGAAGTTTTGAAATAACCCTGCAGAAACATCTAAACATTCTTAAACCAAGAAGGATTTACTAGAAAAGCAAAAGTGATAGTCTTGTTTTCAGAAAAAAACAAAACTGTCGCCTCATTTCTGATGATATAAATAGATTCAAAAGCTGTTTGGCACAGATTAATTAATAAGTTATTGTCTTTTTAAATAGTAACAATGTAAATAAAACTTGACATTTGTTTTAGTGATCTGGTTTTCTGTTGTGGTGGAAACAGACTCTACAGTATATACAGTAGAACATTCAGCTCATCAGCTTCATTAAATTCCCTTGCAGCAAACACAGAAACCACAGCATGGACATGTTAATACTGCAAACAGCTCGGAGTATATATAGAGGTAAAACCTTCAAACACACCTGCTGTTCAAGCACGCCGTGTTCTTCCTATTAGTCACACGCTCCAGACTGACACGCATTCAAGTATTCTGCAACACAAACAAATATGACTTATAATGTACCTTACAGTGCAGACAGAGCAGGTGCTTTACAGTGAATCTGAAGAGCACAAACACGTCTCGGGGTTTCTGGGAGATGGACAGAAGAACGTAAGAGAGGGAGGACGTTGATATGGCACAGCGCTAGTATTTGTGGTGGTGAGGGGGGTTATGCTTCTGAAAAAGTTCTCTCCCGTGTCCAGGCGTAATGATATCAATGTTTTTTTAGGGCAGCGGGTCTGTTTCTGTCTGTCAGTTGTTACTTCATGGCTGTCTGAGAGATTTCAGAGTGTGTCTCCATGCCAGCGGGATGTTTGGATCTTCTTGCGTCGCTATGTGTGTGAGTATGCGCATGAGCATTTCTTGATGCTATTTTAGAAAGCCACCTGTTAATGACATTAAAAATGGTGGCAGCGAGCCGTCTCGAGAGCTGAGGTTACAGGGTGGGTGTGCAGGGGTGTTTAGTGAAGCTCATTCGTGGAAAATGAGGCCCGCAGTCCTGAAGCAGTGTCCGGGTCAGTATTTCAACAGTATTTACTGCCTGCACACCTCAAAGAGTATATGGGTCATTCCTGTTACACGCTGACTTTTCTGTCTATTATTTACGTACTCAGATTCTCTCTAAAATACTCACATATTTATAAGAAATCATATATATACGAGGTCTAATTTATCACTCAAACAGATAATAGACATTAAAAGTATTATTTAGTTTTTTTCAGACCTGGTTAGTTGATCACATCCTCAGAGCAAAGTATCAACTTCCACAAAAAAAAAATAAACCATCAAATAATTAAAAACCTCACAATATTTTTAAATGATGTTATGGACTAGGATAAACTTCATCTACTCACACATATAAATCATGTGAAAGCATATTTGTTTTTGTACAATTTACTTAATTTACCATGTCCCTAAACTCCTTTTCCACCCTGTTAGTATGTACTTCCTCACCTTCCGAAATAGACTACAGCTGAAAAATAAACAATATCACTTCTTGAAAATGAACTTAACTGTACTAACGGAGGTAAATGTCACCTTTCGTTCATACCTTTTTATAATTGTTTTTAATGTTATCTTGCTTGTTCCACCCTGTTATACTATAGTACGGAGAGTGTTTGGCTAAATGTTGATCACCGGAAAAACAAAAACCTTGGATCTGCAAACCAGCTAAAACACTGTTAAACTCTTGAATTTTTTTTCCCCCTATTTTAGAATAATTTTTATATTTTACTTTATTAAAGCATCTCCAGAAGAAAGGTTGGTTTATTTATTTATTTATTTTTTTTTTTAATTATTTAAACTTTTTTTTATTAGTGAGTTATTTTGAATTGGTAGTCAGAATCACAGCTTCTGCTAAAATACTGTCAATATTTTTGTCTCAACTCTTAAAATCACGTAAAACTGGAAACAGGGAAATGACTCTGGTTACCAAGAATGCAAACAGACACTGACAGCTAGTTAAGTAGGGTGGTTAATTACTTCTTGAAACTTGAACTTAAGTTAGCTATTTACAGATGTTATGTGGATTAGCCTCTTCTGATGTCACTGTGATGTGAATTATGAGCGAGTGCGAGGGGCTCCTGCTGTACAGTGTCCCTCTGGGGTCAATATATTTACGTTTATTCCGTAATGAGCATTTCACATATAATCCAGACCGCTCAGACCTGGCTTAGAAGAAAGAACCTGGAGCGAGTTTGTAACGACGTCAGGGTGAGTAAATGATGACAGGTGAACTACTGTCCAGTTCTGCTGTTGAGATGATCTGTATTCAGTCCATTCTATGAATCTGTGATTTACTGACATGGGTGGTGCTCGTTTGTATTATGTAGCCTTATCAGACCAGCGAGAAAGAGACAGACGCTGTGCTGCAGTCTGATGTGCTCAGCATGGCGATGGCTCTGGTTTGTGCACTCGCTCACCTCTGGAGCCCGCTGCAGTTCTAACACTGTCCAGTAGGCGGCGTCTCCAGAAATCCAATCAGCCTGTTAAACAGGGTATAATATAACATCTGTCTATTTTTATAATGGCTGTCAGTGTCAGGAAATTAACCTCAGATTAGTTATGTGCCACAGGCCAGGTGCTTCCTAAATGGGGCAACAACACAAGCGCTTAACAAGGCTGAAAAGTAACGATGAATTACTGATGAACAGTTTTTATGGTCAGTGCGTGTTTTGTTTTTAATCAAGAGGAGACACTGCAGGTGAATAGGGTAAACCAATTAACTAATAGTTATCAGCTTACATACCTAGTTGAATGATTAAATTAATAATTGTACATTTTTTGTATTACAAAATAATATATATACAATCCAACACATCCCACATCAACAACGTTTCTGTCCAAAAGAGAGAGATAAAAATAGGGGAATTATTATTATGGTTTATAATAAAAAAATTGAAAATATATATTTCAAAAACTTGAATACATTTATGATATTAATAGCTGGAGAATGCCTCAAAAAACACATTTAACTAATAGACCGCTTTAATGAAAAATATTGATTTATTGTAACGTTGCTGGATTTATGAAGAGGCTGTGAAAAGTCGTACAGTATATGTTTGACTTATTTTGACATAAGTGCGTTTTCAAGCATTTTGTGATTGTGAAAATGTCATGTAATTCCAGTTTCTATTCCGGTGTGACTCAAAAGGAACTGTGTTTTCTTCGCTGTACACTCACTCATGGGTGCAGTAAGTTCCCACCCGGCCCATAATGCTTCACTGCCGTCGGAGTGTGTGCGAGTGAGCTTTAAGCTTTGTCCTGACGCACAGGAGAGAACGAGATAAAGAGATTACTCCCGATGGAGCTTGTGAAAAACTGCCCAGTGATTCTCATTCATGCCGTTCCTCTCCAGACTCTTCTCCTAAACATCTCCCAGTGTTTATACAGCGGCTGATTAACGATGAGTCGAGCCGAGAGTCGCTGCAGCGCTTACCAAACAGAGGAGAGTGACTTACGGAGTAATCAGTGCAGAAGCTGTTAATTAAGGATCAATTACATCTGTAAGTGGATGATTACACAACACCAGCAGCGGAAGCCATTCACCTGATCCTGAACCTACAATAAACAGCCGCTCGCTCAGAAACCATATCAAATATTACACAACCTTAAACATACAAGCATTCCATGAAGGAACTTAGGAACCTTTAACGTCTACAAAAGGTTCTTTATTAAAGTGACTGATTCTTCACACAATTAAAAAATGTGGTTCTTTTAAAAAATCGAAATATTAAGAAAATCCATCCTGTCCTGACACTAATACAGGTATAGGTCATTTGTACAATAGTGGGAAATACTGCACGACCCGTCAGAGCCTGTACCCTGTCAGTAACAGAACAGAACATCTCAAGAAACTAACTCATCCACTTCCTGGGTGCTCAGTAAATTTTGAACAAATTTACATTTTTGGGTGAACTTTTGTTTGAACTGTTTCATCTCATTTAATATGCTTTTAAATAAAGCCTCCACTCTAACTGTATCTTAATGAATTGCAGTTTCTTTTTATTTTGTAATAGAGGAATCAGATTAGATCCTGAAGCTGCAAAGATTAAACTCTCAAAACCAAAGACATATTCTTTATTAAAGTTATAACCTGTCCACACCCTCCTAAAACCACTCGTTTAAACACGCCTCCACTTTTCTCCGTCACAGA
>JAUCNO010001200.1:127218-145049 GCA_032353835.1 Enteromius viviparus
GTTTTTTGGGATTGTGGAAAGTGTAATCATGAAACATGATGTCGAAATGCACAGTAAATAACTACCACTTCTGGATTTGTCCACACGTGTTGCCATAATATTCATAGACGGAAACCGAGGATATTCTCTCAATATCAAGATATCTTGACCTGTAAATCCAAAAGCACTGCATTATGCATGCCAGACCAGTAGATGGCGATGTCACTTGATACAGAAACACTCCTCACCTGCGCATCTACTGTACCGGTGGACTGAACGCATAATACACATGCATATGGCCCTTACTATTTTCCCTTGCGCTATGAAGGCTTTTTTTTAAGTTGCATTTTCAGACCCCCAAAATGGTGGTGTTGAGTTAATGAACGACCAATATGCATAAAAAGTTTAAGTATAAACACCCCTCTCACCCTCGCTTCAGGGAGATGATTAATCAAACCCGTTAATGTCTTCTTTTGCTTCGATATCATTATTATTGACGTTTGAAGCTCCTTTCCTCCAAACTCTGCAACAGTCTCAGCAGTAACTAGAGATAATCTAAAATAAATTCAGACATTGCTATGTTTAATGCCTGCATTACCTGTAGGACTCTTTAGGCCTTCCTCACCAAGCTTACTAACCAACGTTGCCGGTTTGTAAGCATCAAGTGTCAGTGTCACAAGAGTCCGATGGCTGTGAGACGAATGGCTCAGAGGATGGACCATAGATGCCTCTGAAAGCTGACAGTCCATCAATATTGAATGATATATCTAGTGTTATTCTTTCTGTTCTCTCCCTCAGGCAGCACTGCAGCTGCTCTCCAGAGTTAAAATGAACACACTCCGTCCTTGACTTCACAACTGTTTTGATATGTCTTGGAGTTTGCAGTATAGTCTGCCTGGAAGAGATCAGGCAGTGGTGTTGAATGGATGGTGTTTAACCTCTCACAAATCATTTATTGACAGATAGATCTAGACCTTAAAGGAATAGCTCGCCATCTTTTACTGTTGTTCCAAAGGTTTATTTAGTTTTACTTCAGAGTCCATTTGCATTTTATCAGGACTGTGTTTTAGTAGTTTGTTATAAATGTGAAAACGTTGATTTAAACGAATTTGTTTTTAACCGTTAGTGGGTAAATACCCAATAAGCAATCCACTGCTTGCAAAAATTAAATACCATTCTTTTCTTTTAGGCCAAATAACATTAAAATTACATGCTCAACATAAAAGACAACGGACAGCAATGTATGTGTTTACATTTAAGTAATCATCCAAAAATTGAAATACAATTCATTTCTTTTAGATCAAATAATTATTTAACATGAAAAAAAAAACAGCAGTGTATGTAATTATATTTGATGTTGTTTTCTTTTGATTAGATTCTTGACTAGCTCTGCATAGTAATAGGCCACTGCTGAGCAAATGACTTTGGTTCACAAACCTTGATGACACTTCTGTGTACAGTCTTGGTTTTGGTTGTTTGTTATTTATTTCCATCTTTACATGACACCAGATTAAGTGTGTGGAAAGTTAAGCTCAGAGGAGAGGTAAGAGTAAATGATCCATCTGACTCAGAGGACAATAATCGGCTAAATGTCACAGCATTAATCCAATGGCCTGTCATCCAATGAAACATATGCTAAAACTCAAATGTCTTTTTACCTTCAGACTCCACATTAGCACGGTGTGGGATTACACATTTATAAACCTGAAATTTAACAATCCTTTCCACCTCTCTCACCTCAGAATAGGCTGATTAGTTAAGGATTACACTTTTGGTAGTGTGAACAATCTCTCTGTAGAACATCCATTTCTGTCTCAGGCATAAACTTTGATAATGGAGAGTCATGAATACTCTCCCGTGAGCTTTCCTCTCCAGCAGCCTTCTACCTTGTAGTCATCACTCAGAATAAAACAAAAGAATATGTCTTCAAATATGGTCCCACATCTGGACCCAACTCCTTTCTGCTCTCCAACAGCTACTTTCAGTTTCATGAAGTAAGGGAAGAAACAGTACAGCAGTACTTCTGAATCACGAAGAAGCCGCATGGCCAAATATTCCTCAGGTTGCTCAATAAAAGACACTGGGTCATGCTCTTTCACAATGCAAAAATGCAGGAACTGTACTTGCACAGGTAGGGCTTTAATAAGGAAGTTTGACTAGATCTTTGCAAATGTTCTGGATTCATTCACAAAATCTCAGTATGGAAAGCAAGCTTGTCTTCTGCTGACTCTGAAAGCAACACTGGAGTGTTAACAGAAAGAAATTACTGGTCTCTGAGTATTTAATGTCTTATCTCTGCAAAAATGTTTTATACAAGTAATGAAGAGCTTGTATGAGAAGCATTTACAAAGAAAACAGAAGAGGGCCTAAAACAAATCCTTGGGGTACTCCTTTGTGAGATGAGAGCATTGTAAGATTATCTCATCTTATCAGGGTTTTCAGCCATTTCTGCAAATTAATCATTGTTTCCCACTAAGATTATATTTAGAGCTGAACGAGAAACTGAAACAAATCTCGTCTGAAAACTAATATTGCATAGTAATAAGACTGAACACTGCACAGCAAAAAATGCTTTTCAAGCTTACATTTTTGGTCTTGTTTTCAGCCAGTATCTAGAAATTCTTAAATGAAGACTTCTTACTTGCCTAGAAAGTATTTCTTGATAGTTTAGCTAAAACAAGGCAAAAAATATAAACTAGAAATGCATTCTTTCTTGTAACAGGCTTTCATTCTAGACAATAGTGGCCTGATTTATGTGCTAATTCACTGGTCCACAAACAAATTGATTTGCTTAGACAAACACATTTTAAGAACTAAAACTGGAACTGTGTAAACAAAAAGTTATTTCTTTGAACCAATAAGTTTGTGCTCCATAACAACAAGTGCTACTAATGAACCTTCTTTATGCAAGCAACACATTTCAAGATGGAGAATGATTATATCACACACAAAAAAACAGCAACCTTAGAAGTTCTTCAGAAATCATTCCATACTTAACAGTCCCTGACAACAACCACCCACTGTCAAAATTGTTGTAATCAGGATGTGCATAAAACACTATCACTGTTATCATGCAAAATGGATAAGACGACAACATTGTCAGCAGTTTGCATCCAGCGGTTAATTTGCCATCTGCTCCACCTGAAGGGTGATAATTACATAGAAATAGGATGAGACGAGCTGCTTTTCCGAGTAAGAATGAGGCAATATATATGCATAAAACCACGCAAAGCTTTTTGAAGGTGTTTAAGACTTTCATTAAGCCTGGTGTTATGTCTTAAAAACATGCTGATAAAAGAGCACTGATGCTGCTTGCTTGTTTATGGGTCTCTTTTATGCATCTCATTCGGGTGATGTTCATACAGGCAGATTGTTTTGTTGCCGTTAGTACTGTCGCATTGGTGCACACCTGGTACAAAGGTTTTATGGATGTCCCATAAATAGGATAGTTAGAAACTCCACAAAACTATGCTTTTAACTGAACAATTTTTAGGGCTCTTAAAAGCATGAACACGACAAGAGGTCTTAATTCAAGAAGTCTTGTCCTTGGACGTGACAGAGAAGTCATCCTCTAAGGACCTGTTTCCACCAGGTCTTTGGCTGCTGCTTTGTCTTTTTTTAGGCATCTCTTCCTGAAAGCTTTTCTATTATGCAGAAAAACTCAAAAGTTTGGGACATTTTGTATGTAGAATTTGAGCCACTTCCTTTAGGCAGGAGATATAGAGCGCTCAAGTGGAGGACTGTTAAAGCTACTACAGTAGGTCCTTAGTTTCAAATGCTGCCTTGAATGTAAATACCTATTGAAAATGTAAAGATAAAGATGTTAATAGTATATGAGGAAAATGGGTACTGTGAATGCCTGGGTTACATCATGTTTTGTCAAAAATGTGTTCTTTTACAAAACATGTTTATGAGGTCTGATGCTACATAAATTGCCCTGTAAAGGGACATATAAAGATATCTATAGTTGCCTTCACTGTTAAAAAACAATCTGATTTTAACTGTAAAAAACTGTAAAAATAATTGCTACAGTAAAAACCTGTTAAATAGTTAATGGGAACTGATATTCCCAGAATTCCCCACATTGCATTTTAAATTTCGTATAAATTTGATGTTTCTTAGTTTTTAAGTTTTAGTTTTTAAATCAGTTAACTTTATTAGGCTTGTATGTTAAATAAATGCTTATTGCATATCTCAGTGTAATGAGTCTCATCATGATGGTGTTTAGTGTTTGTGTAAATGAGCTCCTTCTATATATGTTCATATTTAAAAGCTGCTTGTGATGGGCTTTGGTTCATCATGTGACTTTCTCATCATCACTGCATTTGGTGTTTATCAGTGTGTTTCACAGATACTAAACAGAGTTCAGCACTTTAATAGCTTGGTATATTAACATTATATCAGTTAGTGAGATTACGGTATTTAACTGTAAATTTAACTTAAAACCGTAAAACCTAAAATGTATTTATGTTACCGTATTATTTATGGTTGAATTCTGGCAGCTGGTGTTTTTTACCGTAAAGGTATGTGTTCTAACTAAACAGAACGTGATGCCTTGACACACATTAAAAGGTATCTTTTGCATGTTAATCAGCGTTTTTTATCCTAACAAGCCGTGATGTGACTAATTTAGAAACAACAGCATACACACTATGCCAGCAGATAATCTCAACACTATGAGGTTAAATATCATATTACGTGACCTTATAGCCGTACTGAAGCAACAACAGACAGTTAACCTCAGATCTTGAAAATGAACAAAAGCAAAGATCAGAGCTAAACCGACGTTATCAGTCACTCAGAATGTAGATTTAATGGTTACCATTAAATGGTTTAATATGTATAAATTAGATTCTAAATGTTTCCGTTTTATTTCGAGAGCAATGCGCTTCCAGAGAGAGCCCGCCCACGCACGCTTCTGATTGGCTGTGATATTTGATTGATTCTGTCGTGTCTAGTGTGGACACACAAATTACTATTCGCCTGGATCTTGTAGTATCGTGAAAGAGTGTTTATACTGCTGAAAGCAAACGATATATCTTTGCGTTGACTTTTGCTTAAAAAACAAATGAAATGATGACTTCACAAAAGAAGAAGAAAACAACTGACTACAACAGTCAGAAACACATCAGCGTTAGCGTTTTTTATGTGTGTGAAGGAAGTTGTGCCAAATGCTCTTAACCTTATGTTTCCACTTAACATGAATGGATCCTGTGAGAGTGCTGATGACACAATGAGCTAAAACATCTGCTTTAACAGGAGCCCTTTATTCAATTATCATCTACTGGAGCGGGATGATTCATTTTACACCAGATTATTACACATAAATGTGTCAGAGATGCCAGATAGATTTCACTCTGACCAACCGACACAGCAAACCGAGCTTTGAGCTCTGGATGAACTTTATAAATCATTATAAGCTCCATGAATAATACTGTTTAACAAATGTGCAGTTTCTTCTTGTCTGTAAACATCATTACTTCTGAGAAGCAGGCTGTCAGAGCATATTCAACTGATTCATAAACCATAAATCATGAAGTCATTGATAGCATTTCTCGTCTCAGAGCATGATCCCGGTCAGCAGTGAAGCTCTGTCTCTGTCTGAGACCGGGATTGTGCTCCTTGTTAGTCTTTAAGAGTCCCTGAAGCTGACAAAAGACCGGAAGCAGGTTTGGAGGAAAATGCATCTAAATATACACAGTTACACACACAATTAAGTTCAAATAATCACTACTTTACAAAACATAAAGACATTCATGTTATTATAGTTAATGACAATAATAAAAAGATTCATGTTAATATTAATATTTATAAAAAATATATAATATTTGTCTTTTAAATAGGTGCTGTTTTTCATCAAAGAATCCTGAAAAAATGCATCATGGTTCTCCTCGAAATACTAAGCAGAATAACACTCAATAATCAGGAGCAGATGAGTTTATTAGAATGATTCCTGAAGGATTGTTTGACGCTGAAGGCTGTAGTAACGACTGGTCTATATTCTAAATCCTAAGCTCTTTTTAATGAAATCTTTGGGATTTTTAACTCTTCTGCTCATCAAGGCTGTGTTTATTTGATCAAAAATACTGAAATATATATTTAAACACTGTTCTTTTTAAACTTTTATTTATCGAGGAGTCATGAGAAATGATATTATCTTGTATAACATTGATAGTAAATCAGCGTATTACTGAAGGTTCATGTGACTCTGTGTACTGATGCAGAAAATTCAAATGAAGTATTAACATACTAATACTTTATATTAACATTTCAAAAACAATCCTACTGATCCCGACGGCTGGACAGCTGTGTTTTATAGCTGTTCAGAGATCAGCATGAGTAAAACACCTCGTTCTGTCCCTCAGCGCTGGTGCGTCTCCGTGGTTACGAGGATGTGGGGAAGGACATGCAGGAGATGAAGGAGGAGAGTCTGAAGATGGCGATGGAGAAGAAGGTGACTATCCCAGAGCTGTTCCGCACCGCTGCTTACCGCCAGCCCCTGCTGATCGCCACCATGCTGCAGCTGTCCCAGCAGCTGTCCGGCATCAACGCTGTGAGTCACATACACTACCCAGCATGCACTCTGCTCACTACGCCATGCTTCCTACTGTTCTGAAAGTCAAGTGTTATATTAGGGATGCCCCGAATGTTCAGCAAAAAACCCTGAATAACCGTAAATACAGAATAAATAATGGAGTGGTGTGATTAAATATAGCAAACAAAGTTCAAAGTTCAAATCTGTTCTGAAACATTGTTACATTTACATGCATTTTACATGAAATAATAAAATCATAGTAAGACAATAATAACGAAAATAATAATGGTAATACTTTACAATGCATTTATCTCTCACTATTTACTGTCGTAGTTTATAAAAGTAAATGTTGAAATCAACATCAACTAAGATTAAAACAAGCTGTAGAAGTATTGTTCATTCTTAGCTCATGTTAACTGTATTTAACCTCATTGTAAAGTGTTACCATAATAATAATAATGACAGCAGCTCTATTGATGCATGTATTATAACACTATACATATAACATTACATAACACAATATATTCTCTTCTGCTCAGCAAGGCTTGATTTACTGATGCAGTAAAAACACAAACGCTTTTCCTGAATTATTTATTTGAGGTTAAACTCTTTCTTGGAGTAGTTATGCTTAAAAATCTTTAGTGGTTAGTAAATATTTTTCAATTATTTAGTAATTGATTTTCTTCTTTGAAAAACTGGATCAAACAATAAAAAGCAGATTTTGGATGCTTGCTTTATTCAGTGGTGAAAGAAAGGCACAACAGAAAACGTTTCATTTCCACGCACCCCTGATCGTTTATAATGTTTATAATAATTGTAATGCAACCAAATCCAAACTCTCATCAGAATCCCAAAATACAGTGTTCTTACATTGTCAATGTGTAATGTTTAATATGCACCAGTGTTCTCGTTCTTTAACCGTTTGGACGGCTCTGTGTGCTCCTCAAAGGTTTTTTATTACTCCACTGGTATTTTTGAGTCCGCTGGAGTGGATCAGCCCATTTATGCCACGATAGGAGCTGGAGCCGTCAACACTGTGTTCACTGTGGTCTCTGTGAGTATCTCCTCTCTGAACCTCATTAGAGATCCGTGATGGGTTTGAGATAACACTTTATTATGACCCTGTTCTACAAGCTGTTCTTGGTGGAGAGGGCGGGACGGAGAACCTTGCACCTCATTGGTTTGGGTGGAATGGCTGTCAGTGCCCTGGTCATGACCATCGCTCTCTTATTGGTGGGTCCTGCTGTCTGTTATTATTCTGCTGGTGATTGGAAACAGTCTGACCATCATAAGACTGCTAATGTGGTACCCGTGTTTTCTCACCCTTGACCCTGAGCAGAAGGACATCGAGGCTCTCCGCTACCTCAGCATCGTTGCAGTCTTTGCCTTCGTGGCCATGTTTGAGATGGGCCCCGGACCCATCCCCTGGTTTATAGTGGCTGAACTGTTCTCTCAGGGGCCGCGTCCTGCCGCTATGGCCGTTGCTGGATGCTCCAACTGGACAGCTAACTTCCTCGTAGGAATCAGCTTCCCTAAACTGGAGGTATGAGCTTCATTTAGATTAAACTACAGTATTGTTGAGAATGATTCATTTCAGCTACGTTTGAGCAAATGGTCTTCCATAGTTTATTAAGCAGAAGTAACACAGTATAATACATTGAGTAATCTCATGACTAGCTGGTTATTGTGATCTTATTTTATGTCCTTCCTGTGTGAAGGGTTAGTTCACCTCAACATGTAAACGATATTTTGATGAAACCCGAGAGTTTTCGGAGCCTCCAAACACAGGAAGGACGTCAGGAAAACATCATCAGTTTTTGTGCAGAGAAAAAACCCATAACCACATAAAACTAAAACTTGTGTAATATAAACCATATTTCTCTAGTCATTTCAGACTGTTTTCTTCTTGTTTTCTGAATTACAGGAGCTGTGTGGGCCATATGTCTTCATTATATTTATGATCTTCCTCATCATCTTCTTCATCTTCACCTACTTCAAAGTCCCGGAGACCAAGGGCCGAACGTTCGATGACATCGCCCGTGGTTTTAGCGGGGCTCCGCCTCCCACTGCCACCTCCGTGGAGGAGCCCGGCAGAGTCGCACTTCCTGCCTCTCCGGTCAAAGAGAAGGTCCCATTGGTGGAAGCGTCCAAATCCTCCTCAGAACAGGGAGCAGGCTCATCTGAGAAAGCTGTGGCAGATGCCAAAAAGGTGGAGGAGAAAGCGAGCTCCGTGACCCAGCCGCTGGTGGATGCTAGTAAAGAGGAGAAGTCTAATTCCAGCATCTGAGGAGCTAGAGCCGTGACATGTACCACTGAAGATAGAAACACTAGAGTGTAGAATACTAGAGGTTTATTTACTGGAAAGAGATTATTTAATGTAAAGTCACAGAGCTAGACAGGAAACAACATGAGATTATTTGATTGTGTCGTTTGGACACTGATGGATTGGTGCAATATTGATTCATGTTTTAAGGGTTTTATCCTTTCTATCGCTCATTCCTGTTTTTAGTGCAGTTTTAATGTGAAGAGTTTCTTTTATAGACTCAAACAGGGAAATTAAAAAAAGGGAATTTTACATAAGCAGTCCTCACCATTCAAACCTCACTTATCTTTTTGCTTATAGAAAAACCAAAGTGTTTTTCATCTGAAAGAGCTTCATAATCTCTAGGTTTATGCACTGACGATGTTTATTTTGTATAATATATAGTGTATATAGGAATATATATACATTTTCATGACATCAGATCACTACTACCATCAGAAACACTTAAAACGTATACTTAATTAGAAGATTCATTCATAATATCTATATTTATAAGAAGTGCTTAGCTAGTAAAGCTTATGCCAAGAATAAAATTGCTAGTTTACTGCCAAAAATAATACATTTAAAGATTAAATAAGTCCCTCATTGGTCTAAAATCACAGTAAAGGCACTGTAGAGGACTCAGTAACTACACAAACACACATCTATCCAAGAGGAAGATTTTTAGCAAATGAGATAATCGAGGAGATTTGCTGGACTGTGATTAGTAATGCCACTGAATTTCCTGTGCTTGGTAATGTAGTATTTCAGCGTCACACACGTGCTGCATCGAAGCCTCGCGTGATTTGAATAAAAGTGTTTGCACTTTCTGACATTCTGTTCTAATCCCTTTCATAGAGAACCATTATAGTATTTATTTGTTCATACATTTATTTTTTACTTATAGTAGAGAATCTTTACCAATAAGTCGCTTTATGCTGCCATTGCTTAGATGTTGCTATTTTTGTCTAGATATTATTGAATGTGAAAGTATTTATTAATAAGCACATGTATACTCCAGAGGTCATATGAGGAAGTGCTTTTCTCATTCGGTGATCATGTATGTGTTGCACGGAGAGAAACTCCTAAAAAGACCAAGAAAGTGAACATTCCTCTTGCAGCAGTGCTCTGTGGTTTCTGTCGAGCAAGCCCTCTTCTGACACTAACAAACACCACATTATCTCACTGTGTATAATGTATACGACTCATAACTACCTGCTTACTGTACAGTTAGAAGAGCATCACTCTGTAAATACCTACGTTTCTGTGTTGAGGTTATCGCAGGAGAGAGTGTGTTAAACTGAAGTGTTGATGTTTTGGCGTTTGTATATTTTATGGTGGCTTTTCCTGAATGTGTATCAAAGTCATGAGTGGTACTGTGTACAGCTGTTGTATTATTTTGTGAATAAATAGTCAATGATGTCTCCTGTTACTGCTGTTTCCTAATCAGACTCGGTGTTTATAATACAGGAGCGATTGTGGTATTTTGGAGTCGTCATAAAAATATATTAACGTTTTTGCATAAATAACAATATGAATTTGATCATGAGTATTTATAGTTCTTTCCAATATTTATAATCGCTGGACTGATATTAAAATGATAACCCCACGTCATTCGTCTTCATTAGCATGAACCAATCATCTTTGATAACGATCTTTGAAGCCAATCAGAGTTTAGCGTCACTCATGCGTCATCAAACGTGCTTCTGGTTTAAACAGGTGGTTTTTTTTATGTATATAGACAAACAAGGATTAAATCGCATTTATTGAAGGATTATTATAAAACCTGCTTCGGTTTCTCTCGCTAAACAACACAGAAGACTTGAAGATGTAAATAAGTAAGTAAAAAACGAATATCTAAAAGTAGGCCTAATTAAAACAAGTCAATCATTATTATTGGCGACAGCACTTAACAAAAAGTAAATTTGCATTAATAAATAGTGTATTTGAAATGCATAACGTTACCTCATTATAATTCAAAAGACGTTCCAGTAACCAATAAATATACTGATAATCTAATTTTACTAAGACTTTGTAATAGCAGTAAACATAATGGTTAACCGTAGTCTAACCCAAATAAATATAGTGATAAATTAAATCACAATGCCTGAACTATTAGACACAGATTGTTTGTGTGTTGTGTTTTAAACATGTTTACGCTTTAGCTATTATCTGCATTAGTTAATGCTGTCAAACTATTAATGCATTCGAAATAAAAGTATGCTATTTGTTTGCTTAATATGTAATGAACAGTATATATTTTGAAAATAAATTATTTATAAAAATGTTTACAATATATATGTATATTTTTTCATTTTAGAATATTATGTATGAATATATTCAAGTGTAAACAACACTTTTTTGAAATACAAGCATGTGTTTGTATTTATATACATGAGACATAATATGTAACATATATATATATATATATATATTAGTGTGTATGAGTATACACGCATTATGTAAACAAAAACTTTTATTTTGGAGGTGATTAATGGTTTGAAAGCACTAATATTTATGCATATATGTGCAATTAAGCTTTCAGCCTTTATCCTCAATATAACATGAGACAATGTTCTTCTTCAAAGCTGATAGAGTCAGCGTCTGTAACAAGCTGTAATCCTCTGGAAACTCTTTGGTGAGATGTGAATATGACTCATAACATTAGAGCACAGCATAATTGAATGATTCTCCATAGCCGGCCTCTCTCATGTATCTGTCCATGTCCAGCGGCTCGGACACTCGCAGCACTGCCTGGTCATCGGCGCTTCTCTCTCCTGATTGGAGCTTTCTGATCAGCTCAGCCAATGAGACTCGGCCCTTTGGTTTCCACTGGCAGCAGGATTTGATAATAGAATATCTAGAGAAGAAATATTGTTTAAGTGTGTGTTCTGTTTTGATGTTCTGTGTGTGTGTGTGTGTGTGTGTGTTAAGAGCTCACAGTGTGTTCGAGCAGTTCGGGGGTCTCTTCAGTGTGTTGACTCTCTGTAAATGCTGCAGAAGTTCTCTAGGTGTGATTTTGGGAAAGGGTGGCTCTCCTGAGATTAAAACAATGTGATTAAGAGCTTCATAAATATATCTGTCCTTGAGGATGACAGAAACACTCACCTAATGTCACCATCTCATGCAGCAAAATGCCAAAAGACCATCTGTGGAGGATTGAACAGAAACGTCAAGGTCAAAGGTGACGAGAACAGTAGCTGAAAATACAAATAATGATTACAAACTCACACGTCGCTGCTTTGCTGGAGAGGTTGCCTTGCTAAAGCTTCTGGAGCTTGCCATTTTCTCATTTCCATATCTTCTACATCTGTCGAGCCTGGACTTGTTTTTCTGTGATACGCCGGACCCAGGCCCCACAGCTTGACCGACAGGTCCCGACCCACCAGCACGCTTCGAGCCTTCACATTGCCATGGATGTAGTTCCTACTGTGCAGATACTCCTGTGATTTGAGAACAGGTTGTGTAAGAATGAGAACTTGATCTTGGGTGTGACAGTATTTATTGTAAATCATAAATGCTGTTAAGCGCTCATGATTGATGCATGCAGAGTCAAAGTGAAAAGGCTGTGATGGATGTAGTGTCCAGTCCAGTCTTACCAGAGCAGAAGCAATCTGAGCGCCCATGGTAAAGATTTGTCGTTCAGTCATGTCACACGCCGCCTCCTGACCGGTGTGGTCCTGGGAAAGAGATGTAGGTCAGGTATAAAGTAGTACTTTGACTTTTAATCAATTTATTACAAATGAGATGATCTGGAATGACATGAGCTCTGTGATCAATCTGTGATACAGATCCATGTCAATATTGTGCAGTAATTGAGAGTTTATCACATGATCCTTCAGAAATCATTCTAATATGCTGATTAGCAAACAATTCTTGCATTTTTGCTTAAAAAAAATAATGTGTTGTAAACCAAAAATGGGGAAATCCCTTTCACATCCAGCTCACATGAGGAAATATATTAAGACAGGAATGAAGCCAAAGTTTTATCACTGGACTCATGTACCTGTCTGCACCTCCACAGGAAGCTCAGCAGGTCTCTGTGTTCCAGCTCCTCTACTGCAATCATCAGCGGAGTCTGCACCGACACCACCCCCAGCAGTCTGGGCAGGCATGGATGCGGTCCCAACTCCGACAGAAACTCTGCAAACCCTAGAAACCACTGGCGCTCTCTGGCTCGGGCTGATTCTGCATGAGGGGATGAGTAGCAGACAGTAAGATTGTCTGTCTTCTATTTATCTAGCTTACTGAGGCGTGATGCAACACCACGTGTAAAAACACAGAACTAAGTCATGATCATCAGTAATTATGTCTCCACTGCTTTGTAATGTGTTTTACTGTTTTGGGATCGTAGCGCCGGGACGCAGCATAATGTTATGGTAAGGGGCGGGGCAATTCCATCAGACGCTTGAGGTATTCGACCAATCACAGTGCACTTTCTTAGAACGACGAGTTTTGTACAAATCGAGCCGTTTCAGGAGAAACAATAATGTACAGTATGTGGAAAATGTGTGTTTTTTGCACCTTAAACCACATAAACACACTAAAATACACAAAATAAATATTAAATATTAATATTTAAATATTAAAATGAACAATGATAATAAATAAAATACTGCTTATCCAACAGTACCTTTAAGCACTCGTAAAATGACTGGCTGTCTGTCCGTGACAGCTCTGTGCAGCGTGAAGAGGTCTTGTTTGACTGAGAAGGTGAGAGGAAGTGGAGAGATCAGCTGAAAGAGGTCTGGCTGCCCCCCGCTGGTTCGCTCAGGTACTGCAGGGCTTGAATTCTGCGTGTCATGGTGAGGTTGGGCTGTCATGGGAATAACTTCATGTTCCAGCGGGTTCAGCTCTGCTGGAGCTGTTGTTGCAAAGCACAGATTAAGACAGAATAAACCTGAAACTGTTGTATGTTCTTACATGTAACTTGAGAGAAAGACCTTTTGATAAACTCTTTGATAATTAATGAGCAAGATAATCTATTAATAAACATTGTGATCATTCATAAAGGGAAACCCTTGGAATAAACACAGCGATCATGCACGGTCAGGAAGGCTTATCAATAAAAGATTTCTATCATGCATGAACCGGAAGGCCTTTAAATAAACACGACAAACAGCAAGCGACTTGAGTATTTGGTGTGGAACAAAGTCAGATGCTGTAGCTACCGTCAATGCCTTGCAGGGGCCGTCTGCTGCTGTTCCGGGCTCTGTGTGTGTTACGATGCTGTCCTGTGTCATCTTTTTCATTTCTGTGCTGGTCATAAAAATGTGATGGCTTATGGGAGCATTTGAGCACTAACAAAATGATCAGCGTGGCCAGAAAGGCCAGGAGAAACAGCACTGGAACCACAATCAGTTCAACTTCATAAAAAAGCACCTCTGTAAAGAAAATAACACACAGTGGGATTAGAAAGATGAATTCCTTGCGTGTCACGCAGTGAGACGCCTCTGTTACTCTTTATAAGATCCTCTCAGTCAGGTTTCTCTCTGTCCTTCATCTTTAGTCTTCTGTCTCTGTCTGTGGGAAAGAGTCTGGTCTCTCTACAGAGAGTTGTGACCTTTCAAACCAGGTTTACTTGCCATGTTCTTTAGTGTTTTTTATTGTTATGTAAAGATGTTTCTGATTGTGCTCAAGTGCACTTTTTTTCAGGATTCTCTGAAATTGGCATTTTGAAATAAATCTTCAGCATTATTATCCATTTCTTTACAGGCACTTTAGCTTATTTCAATGAATCCTTTATTTAAAAAATATTCATTTCTTACTGAATATTAAAAAAATATATTTGTAACTTTTGATAGTGTATAGAGAGAGACTAAATGTAATAAATGAAACACAACACAGTACTTACCACAAAGACTGCCTGAGACACAGAGATTTGTTGAATTAGTTGAATTAGACATACTGTGAAAGAAAATATATATATATATATTACTACCTTTATATATGGCAAATACATAGATATAAATGTGGCAAAGCACCAACTTCAGAACACTTCATGTAAAGTTCATGTATCTTCATGTATCCAGTTCTGTGTTTCATGAGTGTGCTGTATATAACATCTCTGTCTGTACATGTAGTGTAGAGATTAATCACAGCTCAATGACATGAAACACAACATTGCCGTTTGTGATCAATGGGTTAAGAATGGATTCAGATTGATGAAGATTAACATGAGTTCGTGTACAGTAACGCTGATCATTCTTCAGCAGCACATTCTTTCTGTTTGACATCTTAAGTCTGTGTATGAGACATTCACTCAGAAACCGGTTCCTCTGCATTCTGTCTTCACAATAAAAACACAGCACAAGCGTCACCACACACACGCTTGATTTAACCAGACTTTAGCCACATTTATCATTTCTGATAATTATACGGGTAGTTGACTAATGAAAGTGGACTGTGTCCTATGGTGTGAAAAAAACTAACATACAAATAACATCTTTATTATTAGAGTAAGAAGTAGCAGGAGAGAGGGGTATCTTCACTGTCTATTCTTTATTTATTTATCTTACATGTTTTGCTGTCACACCATAGGACCCATTAATACATCAACTACCCATATCTACACACACACACACACACACACACACACACACACACACGCAGAGCAGTATAAAGTAAAAGAATATCTGAAGATGTTAACATGCGAAGATACAAGATACTTACATCTCATCTTCTGTGTGAATAAAGAGGGATGGAACTGTTTCTCATTTTCCAAACTCAGTCATCTGCTATTCTCAGTTTTGTTTTTATTCACTGTTTGAGGGTTTTTGCTGTATTTTATTCTTAAAGTATGAGCTTCTTGGTCCCATCTCTTCATATTCTCCAAGTGCTGTGTTTTTGCTTTCTGTCATCTACCTGCATTCTTTCTGCCACACCCACTTCCTACAGCTGCTTCTTTAAGCTCCGCCTCCACCTGAGTCTCTGCACCAGACGGGTTTAATTACATCATTTTACATCTTAGAAAGAAATAAATTCACCCAAAGATAAGAATTTGATTCAAATGTACTTAACTTCAGGCCGTCCAAGATGACTTTGTTGTTTTATAAGAACATTTGAGGTTTTACGGTTTGAAGTTAGATTTACAGTTGAATACCGTAATTTCACTAACTGATAAAATGTTAAAATACCAACTGAACTGGGTTTTGTATATACACTGATAAACACCAAAAGCAGGAGGTGATGAGAAAGTCACACGTTGAACCAAAGCCCATCACAAGATGATATTTGATAAGTTAATATTGTGATGTTCGGTCTCTCGTTCTGACGGCACCCATTCACTGCACAGGATCTATTGGTGAGCAAATGATACAATGCTAAAATGATGCTCGTCCCAGCCTTTTTGTCTCACTCTTATTCAGAATGTGTTTATATAATGCTAAAAGGGTCTCTGTGTGTCATTAAGTGTGTTGTTTAAGGTTGTGGTCATCGCTGAAGAAAAGGGCGAATCAGAGACGGCTCTGGACGGTTTGGTCCTCCCTGTGCTGCCCTCATCATGTTTCACAGAGGATGGGGAGTTCCCTCGCCCGCTCAAACCCTCGCTGTGCCTCTCTGCAAATGAACAGGCGATCAAAGTCTTAGTTTGTTGCCAGGGGTGACAGGATTGGCCACTTTTAAACAAACCGGCTCCACTAATGAAGGGCCAGATGGGTTTACTTTGGCATCTGTGCTCTCTTTGTAACTCTCAACCTCACACACATACATAAACACACACATGTGTCCCAGGCACGTCCACAGACACACACACAGGGCTTAGTCAGGCAAGTGGACAGCACATGAGAAGGTGTGTGAGAGAGAGATGGCCAGGAAAGAGAGAACTTCCATGTGCCCTCTCTCCCTCAGTCCGTGCCACCCCAGGGTGGGAATGCTAAGACAGACAGCCGGTTTATTTTTGGGTCAGTGACAGTGTGTCAATGGCTGCAGATGCGTCGCAAAGGAAGGCTCTGAGATACCAGCAGACTGTGGTCAGTCCCTGTCTCTCTCCTGCTCTCTCTCTATCTCTCTCGCTCTTTCTTCTGTCTTTAGTCTGTTGTGAATAGCTGTTGTTCTGTTGTTTGAAGTCGTACGGGCTGAAAGATGTTGCACAATCTTTGCATGACGTGTATATTTGTACTGACTGAGTCACCGTGTTGAGCGCTGGGCTGCAGAACTCGCGGGAAACTTCAACAGGAGTTAGTCATTTCCTTTTACTCCATGCCTCGTTTATCTGTACTATACGTAGGCTCCTGAAGAGGTGTGTATTACTATTTTAGTTTAATTTCGCAGTGTAACTTTTTTTAAAGGGTAAATGGCCGGTCTGTATTATGGCTTTAATTAAAAATGAGCAATTCTTTAATTGTGCAAAAATAAATGTGTTCTTTCATAATAATTCTAGTTTTGAAGTAATATTGTGGAAATCAGGAAAATGATATTTTGCATGTTTTCAAACAACCACAACAATTCATTCAGTAAGATTCATTCTCTATCATCTAAAATCCATCAGATTTTTGTTTTAATGTTGTTGTTTTTTTAAAGACAACCCTTTATGTTCTCCAATGCTGCATTTATTTGATAAAAAATACACTATTATTACAATTTCTAATGACTGTTTTCTGGTTTCATTTATTTTAAAGGGGTCATGCAATGTTGCTAAAAATAATATTATTTTGTGTATTTGGTGGAGTGCAATTACGGTGTTTAAGTGTTTTTGCAGTTTAAGGTGCTAAAAACACACATTTTCCTCATACTGTACATTATTGTTTCTCCTGAAACAGGTCGATTTGTACAAAGCTCATCGTTCTAAAAAGCGAGGTGTGCTCTGATTGGCCAGCTATCCAGTGCACTGTGATTGGTCGAATACCTCAAGTGCCTGATGGAAATGCTCCGCCTCTTACCATAACGTGATGCCGCGTCCCGGCGCTACGACACCAAAACAATAAAACACATTACAAAGCAGTGAGACATAATTACTGATGATCATGACTTAGTTCTGTGTTTTTACACGTGGTGTTGCATCACGCCTCGTAAACA
>JAUCNO010001200.1:155893-170949 GCA_032353835.1 Enteromius viviparus
TATCACACCGCGACACAGGATCGTGGATCTGAGTGTCGCGATTTCGGTTTCATATCGCGAATCGTTACAGCCCTAATCAAAAGTGATAGAAAAAACTATTTTGTCTTTTTCTTTCAAATAAATGCTGTTCATCAAAGAATCTTTTGTTTCATCATTGAGAACGATAAAGCAGTTTCCTGAGCATCAGAAGAGCACATTAAAATAATTTCTGACGGATCAGAGGACACTTAGGACTGGAGTAATTATGTCAATCAAAAGTGTCGTCACAGGAAGAAAAATTATTCAAAAATATATTCAAATAGAAAATGTTTAAATTGTACTAATATTTTACAATATTATATATATATATATATATGGCAAACATAAAAGACATAAAAATGTTTTGTTGACCTCATAACTTAGTGTGAAGATTGATTTATATTTATTATTTTATTTAGTTTTAAGACATTTAGGTTACATTTTATTTTACGGTGTCTTCGTTTCGGTGTAATTATACATTTTAATGTTGAATGCACTGTATGCCTAATATGTTTAGGGTTTGCTGAAGGTTACTTGCGTGTAATAATAATAATAAAAAGTAAATGTAACGTAACAAAGACACCTTTAAATAATGTCTAGCAATAGCCAGAATTACACTGTATAGCTCAAAAAAAATTTAAATGCCAAAAATTATAAGGATATTACGTCAGATCATGTTCCATGAAGATATCTTGTAAAATTCCTGCTTATTATTATGCATTGCTAAGAACATAATTTTCTTAATATTTAGCTTTTTTTATTTTTTATTTTTTATTTTCCCAGATTTTCAAATAGTTGTATCTCGGCCCTAACAAACCAGACATCAACGAAAAGATTATTTATCCAGCTTTCTCAACATGAAATATTAATGCTTCTGACCAGTTTTGTGGTCACATATATTGAATGCCACAGTACTCTAATTATACTTACACTGGTGTCTATGCTCTGCAGCTCCTGTCAAACTCTGTGAGAGTAAGAGATGGATCGGCAGCAGTCACGCAGAGAGGCAGAAAGAGAGGGAAGAGAGTTGTCCCAGTTAACCCAGAGGGTGCTCCACAGGTATGCTTCAACATGACATATCGCTCTTCAGATTCTTTTTTTTTTCTGCTGGATCGTGAGTTACTGTAATGCCCTTTTAACTCCATAGGAGCAATTGATTGGTGGTCCACGTATAAAGCATGTGTGTCGAGCAGCAGCGGTGGCCCTGGGACAACCACGAGCCATGATTCCTGACGACATTCCCAGACTCAGCGCCCTTCCTCTGCATGAGAGAGAGGGGATCACTGCTTCACCTGCCGAAGAGGGTACACACCTCTCCTTTCCTCATTCTGTCCGCATCCGTTATAAGTGACAGTTTCTCACGGAGACATCTGGGCTCTGCAAATTGTATATTTTGTTGATGTTAGTTACAGTGTTACTGTAATATGTGTTCACGCTGGGCTTGGAAGCATTACATGTATGGTTTCCTTTAAGACTTTGTAAACAAACTGTAGAGAGCGTTGAATGATTTAAAACATCTAGATTTATTGATAAATATAACAAATGCAAAATGTTGTAAATACAGATCTTCTATTATCAATATTTATAATATTCCTGGTAAAAATATTCTAAAATCTAAAAATATTTATTTTTTCATTTATTGTATCATTCCTAAAATATCCTCTCTTTGGACCATTATTGCATTATTATTATTGCTGGCTTGCGTAGTATGTATTATTACTATTATTAGTAAGGTAGTATAGTTGCATGCAATAATAATGTAATTCTGCATTAAACTCTTAACTTTATTTAAATTGATATTTTGTGGAGGAGCAATGTTTTCATCCTTTTTTTTTACTATGCTAGCATGTCATGGCCAAAGTTTTTTGTAATTAAGTAAAAGTGAAAATAAAATGATCCTGGAGTGTGTTGCATTCATAATGCACAACACATGCAAACTGCATTGTGGACCGTATATAAAATGCATTGATTGTTTGGAGAGCTCACATCATGCACTACTGCACAAAAACATAAAAGTAAATACACAGATATCCACATTTAAGGATAGATTTTCCCTTAACCGAAAAGATAATTGTGCTTTTTAAATTGCAATCACATGTTGCCAATCATTATCTTCTAATAATAATAATTGTGAAATGCCAGCTTGTAGCTAGTGTCAAGAAGGTAGTGTTATTTCTTTCTAAACCCAACTTTGACATGTCCACAATGCCCTTCTTCTTATGTTAGATGCTTTCTTTTGCCTCTCTCCCTCTTCCATTTGCCTCTTCTGGCTCTTCAAGAAGTTGCATCTCACTCAGAAGCTGAGAGTGAAGAGTCTGTTGAGCCCAAGCTGACATTTAGACGCAGGTACGAAAGCACATCGTTCGGTTGTCGGCTAAAGCGCTGCATGCGCTGCAAGGGCTGCCATCGGCTGGACGACTGCGGGAGGTGTGTGTTTTGTCTGGACAAGCCCAAATTTGGAGGACCCAATAAGAAACGGCAGAGCTGTGTGTAAGTCAACATATAGTGTCGGTTACATGGGAACCAATGGAGTAAACCTTTCCCAGTTTTTAAAAGGTTCACATCATGCATTACTTTTTTCCTTTTTTAAAAGTGTCATCAGTATTTGATCCTATTGCTGGACTTGTTTTTCTCATTTTTTTCAACAGCCTAAAGAAGTGTGTGCTGATTGAGCGGAGCAAAATGAGGCGATTTAATAAAGGTAAGTTTCAAATAATTTTTTAGCGATTCATTATCAAGTTTCTTAGGAATGCCAAGTGTGAATAAAATGCTTGAGTTCATATATTTAACACCCACTAATATAAGCAGATGAAGTTCAGATTTGTTTGTTTGACCACCTCTCTTTGACGCAGTCCAGATGAAGCGGCGCCGGTCATCAGCAGTGAACAGCAGCGAAGAAGAAAACGAGGAGGCAGGGGGAGATGATGGAGGAGGACAGGCTCAGTTCAGCCCTACTAGGAGGCAGCCCAGGAGACAAGTCACCCCTCAGTCCTACAGAAAACTGCTGGGGTACGACTCTTCTGACACAGAGACACAGAGTGTCAGCTCTGAAAAGACCAAGGCCAGCGGGACTCAAAAGACTCAATCAAGTGGTGTGTATTTTATATCAGCTTTATTTAAAATGGACAGCTCTTTGTTTGTATTTGAGTTGAGAGATGTTGGCTTGATCATTTAAAAACAGCTTCTCTGAGATCAAACCAGTACTTTAAACTATTTTCCAGAAGCGGCTACTTCTGTAACTGCTCCTGAAGAGGCAACAAAGCAGAAACGGCAAGGGCTTTACAGAGCTTTCTGGGCCCAACGCAAAAATGAAAAGGTATGGTAGCTTATCTCGATTTTGATGAACAATCAATCAACCTATGACCAATAATTGACCAATATATCTGGTCAAAGTATTCATCAGTTTGGGGTTAAAATTGGAAGAAAAAAACTTTTGTAAAATTCATCCACAAGATTGTGTTTGGGTTGCAATTATCATGCTGCCTTCTTTTGGTCATTCAATTATAGTGTAATCCAATTCCTGAAACATCTGAAACCTCATCCTCTTTAACTTCTTAATTTGGGAACAAACCTGATTCATCTCATGTCTTTCTCTTTTTCAAAAAAGGCTTTTAACCTGCTTCTTGATGTGGCTCTTCCTTTCTTTCAGGAAGTACAGTGTAACCATTTGTTCTGATCCAGTGTTACATAAAGTTTCTGGCATTGAGTCTTTACCTTAGCGAGAATAATTAAAATCTAAAAATGTTGTTCTGAACATCAACAGTTCAGATGCTGATGGTCTTCCTCTTGCCCACTTTCATCTAATCTTTCTCCTGCTTGTGTTGTGCTCCCACTATAATTCTGCTCCCCTCCACATACCCCCAATTCTTTTGGTTTTTTTGACATTCACATAGGAGCCACTTGAACCTTCATCATCCTCGGACCCTCCAGCACCACCCCACCATCTCTTCACCCCCACAGGAAGTCCCTCCCTCCAGCCTGGGCGCAGGCTGCGATTGCGGCTAGAGAGGCTTGCAGCCAGTGTTGTGCAAGCGGCTCGTTTGGGATTATCAGTCCCTCTTACTGAATGTGACAGCACAAACTCACAGGAAGTGATGTGTGAGGAGGTGAAAGAGAAGCAAGCTTTTACTCACTGCTGCTCTCTTGCTTATTCCCAGACTTCAGTAGAGCACACGCCGTCCAGTGTCCTGACTCCACAGATCAACGGCTGCACTCAGAAGAGCAAGATGTCACGGGGAACAATGAACAAGATTCGAGTGGACTTCAAGGTCAGCACTGAGATTTCCTAGAAAAACAGAAGCTCCGTTTCTTGGGTGTTATAGTTCAATATAAATTATTCATCTAAAACAAGTTTTAATTTAGAAATACTTTAGCAGGTAACACGCATACACATTTTTTTAAACGT
The DNA here is from genome assembly GCA_032353835.1 of Enteromius viviparus. NCBI lineage: Eukaryota > Metazoa > Chordata > Actinopteri > Cypriniformes > Cyprinidae > Enteromius > Enteromius viviparus. The sequence continues at coordinate 160,317 of JAUCNO010001200.1, forward strand.
ATAGTATGTGTTTATCCGTCTCTCTCGGTCTCGCTCTCTCTCAAAAAAAATAAATAAATAAATATATATAAATTAGGGGTGTAACGTTCACAAAAATCACAGTTGGGTTTGATGGTGTCATGGTTCTGTACGTTTTCAATACAGAAAAAAAAAACTCTTTGATTTCCTTTCTTTCTTTTTTTTCTTTCACATTTTTATTTATTAAAACTGACATAAGTATGATCTTGTTTGTTTGTTTTCTTTTACTTTGAACAACAATGGAGCTATACTTAACATATATCTTCTTCTGGGGTTTCTTCTTAGCAGCAAATAAAATAAAACCTTTATAGCCAAAACCAAATGCTCCTTTATAAAAAATGAAATGTAATATTGTAGTAGTTATAAACTAATGGACAGAAAATAAAAAAAAACTTTGTTTTTAAATGGAGATCAGTTTCCATTATTTTATTATTTTTAAGTTCAGAAAGATGAGTGGGTCCACATTTCCTTCGAACAGCACAGATTGTGTCTTCAACACACGGTCCGTGTTGTGCTTCAGCTAAAGAAGGTCACAATCTTTCTGTTCTTTGCTAGGAGTGCTGGGAGGTAGAGATCTGCGCGGGACGGATTTTTCAGTCCCGCTCCCACAAAAATCTATATTTCGTTTTATTTGATTTAAATAAATGGCATGATGAACATGGACATGAACGAGGATCTTTTCAGAACATAGAAATACAGTTAGAAATAGCAATGAAACAAAATAATAATAAATGTTGATTTCTCAAGCATTTGGCCTAATACTGCTTCAGAACGTGACTGAGACTTTTTTTTTTTTACTTCAGCAATGTAGAAAAAACAAGTCCAGCCTAGCTTCCCTCTGTGTCCTGCTCTTCAGACATTGTGCCTCGGTGAGGCTCTATAGTCATGAACCTCGCGAGAATTAGCTTCCGAACTTGCGACTGTAAATAGTTTTTACTTTAGTCGTTCTTGTTGCTTTTGTGCAGTAGATAAATAACAGAATATTTGTTTTTATTAAATTAATTTTAGGATAAATCCATTTTGCGGGAGTCCCGCAAATAATTATATTCTCCAGCATCCCGCACTAACATGAGGACCTTACCGCCCGCGTTCTCCCATCAAATCTTGTCCCGCGCCGCATCGGTGCGTCCGTCTGGCGGTGCTCCCGCGGGAGTGCAGGTCTCGACCTATTTCAAGGGGCGGGGCTTAGAGGAGAAACAATAATATACAGGATGTGGACCAACCACAAAACACATTACATTACACCAAAAACACAAAATAATGTGCTTTTTAGCAACATCATATGACCGCTTTAAAACATATGAAACCAGAAATAATCCGAACCACTGTATTTCTACATCAATAATTTTGAGAAATGTTACTTGAGCACCAGATCAGCATGATTTCAGACACTGAAGACACAGGAATTCTACATTCTAAAGTCTAATAAATTAGTAAAGTATTATTAGAAATAATTTCAAAATTTATTTTGTTTTAATTTTTATTGAAATTTTAATTCCATTTGTTTATCATCTCATTTGATAGATTTAGAAAGTTCCTGAATGTTTCTGTTCCTCAGGTGTTTTGTTCAGCATTGAAGTCACATCCACTTACTTTGCTGTGAGGAACTACTGGAGGGGCTACTTTGCTGCAACTTTCAGTGCTTTTATTTTCAGAGTGCTGTCTGTGTTTAATAAGGACGCAGGTGAGATATTAAATCATACTCTTGAATGAAGGTCTTGGCACATGACTCAAAGACCATTTCTTCATTTATTTGGTTAAATGCAGCTTGTATTGATGGTTTGGACCCTGCCAATGTCAAAACCTGCAATAGAAAGAAAAGATGACTCATACACACAATTTTTTTCTGTGTCTGTTGTTTCAGTTACCATCACTGCTCTCTTCCGCACCAACTTCCGCATGGATTTTCCTTTTGACCTGCAGGAGCTCCCGGCGTTCGCCATTATTGGGTGAGAGCGCGGGGCGAGAGCGTGCCGTTCGTGGTGAGGGCACAATCCTGAAGCTGTGTGTGTGCCATCCTGTAACCCTTGACACACTCGCAGACCCGAGCACACAGCGCTGTCACTTACCCAAAGAGACCAGATGGTGGCGTTATATTTCACTAACACATTGAATGAATAACTGTGCTCACGTTGATCAGAAACAGTTCAGCAAAGAGCACAGCAATCTGCTCGTCTCATTATAAAGCCCTGAATGTGATTTCTGTATCTGGATCACTGGAGTAATGGGACTCTTTCTGTCTTTGATTGCTTTCTTCCCACAGGATCTCTTGTGGGTTCTTGGGAGCTTTCTTTGTTTACCTGAACCGCCAAGTTGTTCTGTTCATGAGAAGACCGAACATTCTCACAAGATTCCTTACAAAACAGTAAGAGAACCTAGCGCTAACAGATAATATATGACAAGTTATTTTGCTGTAATCAAGTTTAATTACACAAGTAAGATAATTACGGTATGTGTCACGTTTTCTTCCTCAGCCGGCTGATTTTCCCTGCTGTTGTGACCTTAGTGGTTACGACCCTGACGTTCCCTCCAGGCTTTGGGCAGTTCATGGCTGGAGAGGTCAGATTTATGAGTATTTTATAATAATTTTATAAATAATTATTTTTTACATTTTCATAGCTTGAAAAAAATATACGCTATTTAGGATCCTTTTTAAAGCATATGTTTAAACCACGGGTCCTAGACTGAGGACTTAAGATAAAAGATTTAAAATATATATAATACGATAAATGTCATATAATTATTGCAAGCTCTAATATTTTACTAAAAATACTTAAAAAGACGAATCTTTTCCAGTAAATCAGCAAAAACTGGAAAGGTCATAGAAGGTCACATTGACACCAAAACAATAAAACGCATTACAAAGCAGTGAGACATAATTACTGATGATCATGACTTAGTTCTGTGTTTCTACACGCCTCCTAAACATAACACCATGTCTGCATTCGTGATCGGAAAACAACAAAAAAATGAGTTTTAAAAACTGAATGTTTTCAGCGGGTGTTTGTGTAGAATGCTGGGAACAAAGGTTGAGAACCACTGCTTTAACATTTATGTCTTTTATTCTGACAGTCTTAAACTATGGTTGATTTTTGTAACAGTTGAACGTCTGTTGGTTGTGTTTAAATGTGAGTTTGTCTGTCTCCCGCAGCTGATGCCCAGGGAATGCATCAACTCTCTGTTTGATAACTTCACCTGGACTAAAATCTGGGGTTCCTCTCTTCCTCCTGGACTCGGTCGCTCTGCTGTGTGGTTTCACCCGGATGTCAGCATCTTTGTCATTCTTATTCTCTTCTTTATCATGAAGGTTGGTCCTGTGGAATATCTTGGTCACCTTAGATCTCTATCAAATAATTTTCACTTGAAACCACATATATCTGGAGCTTTAGTTATCATGAGAAGATGTCTAGATGGCTTCAATAAAAGTTTGTTCCACAGTCTTCCTCTCTCTCTCCATCTGTCATGTCTGAAGCTGCTGAAGCGATGATTTTCTCTTGAGTTAGGCTCGTACAGGTTGTGCTGACAGATTCTAGAATTAAGCCAATCGTGTGAAAACATTATCATTCCTCTCACAGTTCTGGATGTCTGCAGTTTCCACCACCATGCCCATCCCGTCTGGGGCTTTCATGCCTGTCTTTGTGCTGGGTAGGTCACTGCTACCATTCATTTATTAGTGGCTGTCATTTAGGGATATTTTCTTTTCTAAAATCATGTTGTCATGCTTGGATTTGAGATCTATTTCAGATCAAATTTGTTCTCAGGCTGCTGCTTAGAACTAATTTATATATATTTATATATATATTTTATTATGTTAATTTATTTTACTTTATGCAATAATATTCAACAGCTAAACATGCGGATTCAGTTATTAGACTGACAGAGGTTCTATTTTAAAGTTTTATTTGATTTTTAAAGCAGTAGTTTTTTCCAGCGGTGTTACTTTTTTACTTTCAAGCGCTTTATTTGATTTGTTTTCCGCAGGTGCCGCCTTCGGGCGTTTAGTGGGTGAGATCATGGCGACTCTCTTTCCTCACGGTATCCTGTTTGATGGAATACTGTACCGCATCATCCCTGGAGGGTACGCTGTCATTGGTCAGTCATCCTTTCCTCCTCTTCCGATCCACCACTGTTACCTAATGTTTGCTCATACTGTGCTGATGATGTCACTTCCTGTTCCTATCCTTCCTCCTCTTAATCTCTGATCTTCCGCTGCATGCGTCCATACTCTCTCTGTCCGTTCATTATTTCCCTCCTTACAGCCCTTCATCTTTCCTTCCTGTTACTCTATTGGTCTGTCCCTGTCCCTCAAGGTGCGGCGGCGCTGACGGGGGCCGTCACTCACACCGTTTCTACCGCGGTGATCTGCTTCGAGCTGACCGGTCAGATCTCTCACATCCTTCCCATGATGGTCGCCGTCATCCTGGCCAACATGGTCGCGCAGGGTCTGCAGCCGTCGCTGTACGACTCCATCATCCAGGTCAAGAAGCTGCCCTATCTCCCCGAGCTGGGCTTCGGTCACATAAGGTGGGCTGACGGTCCTTGTGATTCATTAGCAGCTATTAGTAAATACACGTGTCAACGCATGAAGCTTTGGCACCCTTCCAGCTAACACATTAGATCTTCATCAGGGGTCTTCATCTGCCCTTTTGTGGTCATCAGGTGGTGCCCAAACATGTTACCAAAATTAGCCAAAATGGACCCCGCTTCAGGATTTTAACATTCTTTCAGGGGTTTGTCAATATGCTTAAAAGGGTTAGTTCAGCCCATTAATTCCTCACCCTCGTGTCGTTCCAAACCCATAAGACCTTCGTTCATCTTCAGAACACAGATGAAGATATTTCTGATGATATCAGAGCTATGTAGTTATATCTAAGACATTATAAGTCATGAAGAAATTGTTACATTTAGAAAAAAAAGGAAACTGAATGAAAAAATATGATTTTAAACGCAAAAAGTGTATAATTTGGTTAACTAAAACAAAAGATATAATGGGATTACTTGTAGTAAATGTTGTCTAGTTAGATGCCAGCTATTTTCCAAGGTCTTTTGATTTATCCCGATGTAGTAAAATAATTCAAACTGAAATGGAAAAAGTAGTGTGCAAGCAGAAGGTATATTAAAATATATACTAACAAAATGGTACTGAAAAAGCCTGGTACAGTATGAGTACAGTATTCTTTCTGAGGTCGTTATTACTAGGACTAATTTGGTTTGTGTCACTGTGTTACCAAAGCAGCCAATGCATTTGATAAAATATGCCACACTTCCTGTTTCCTGCAGCCAGTATAATATCTTTGTGGAGGACATCATGGTGAGGAAGGTCAAGTTTTTATGTTCCCAGTCTACATACAGAGAAGTTCTGCATCTGCTGGACTCCACTTCTTTAAAAACCTTCCCGCTGGTCGACTCGAAAGGTAATGTCTAGACTATTTCTTCAGTCTAATTACATTTCCTATTACCACATTTTTCTAGCTGCATGCAGTCTGTCCGGGGGAGCTGTGAGTTTTTATTTTCTCTCACTCAAACAATCTAAAGCTCTGTAACGAGCTCTCCAGCTCATGTTGTTCTCTTAGCAACACAAACCTGTTTCTTTGTAGAGTTTGAGATCAGTCAGGTCCAGCATGAGGTCTGTCTCTAGAACGTGATAATACTCATCTGTAACTCACTTCACCTTCAACAGAATCTATGATTCTATTGGGCAGCATTGAGAGGTCAGAGCTTCTCGCCCTCTGTGATTGGTGGCTGTCAGCAGAGAGGCGGATCCTGACACAAGGACAGAGCTCACAGGGTCAAGTGCCTTGTGCCAGAATCAGCTGGGAATCCTTCGCTTTTGTTGATGAAGATGAAGAGGAGCATGAAGAAGAGAAGGTCTGTCGTTCTATCTATCGTTTCTTTCTTGAATCCCATCTGTCCATCCACCCATTAAAACACAAGAAGAGTTAAGAAATCTGTTGTCTGTGAATGTTTAGACGACACCAGTTCAAGAGGAAAGAAACGGTCCCGTCCCTCCACCCAAACCTTCAGAGCCATCCACCAATCACACGTCTCCCGGTGAGAAACACTCGTTAGAAACCTTAATGAACTTCAGACAAGCACTTCTATTGAACACCGTCTTTTCCTTCTCTTTCTCCACCTCTTCTTGTCTAGTTAAGGGTCCTTCCCTGTCTTTCGGGAGAGTTGTACGTAACTTCTTCTCGTCCTCTTCAGAAGCACACACAGAAGGTCAGCTGCAGGTACGTTGTTTGTGTCTCTGTGTGTGTCTGTTCCATCAAGAGAACAATTACTCTCAGCATGCATGAAATTTTAATGTTAAGTCGATAAAAAGAGAAGAGGCGATGTATGGTCTGCATTAATATTCATCAGTGTTTTTCAAGGACGTGTGCGGTTAAAGGGAAGTGAATGGTCTTCCACAGGATGTGTCAATACGCAGATAATCTTTCTAAAACTTGATGCACCATGTCATTTATAATCTAATTATTTTGCCATTTTTCTCACACTAGGAGCCTTATCCTCCACCTTTAACTGACACAATGACAGCAGAACAGGTATTACAATACTATTAAAAAATGGCTTTTTTTTATCTAAAAAGATAATTGCATTAATGTAGGTTCTGGATATTGTTAGATGTTTTAATTCTGCAGAAGAATTGCTTTACATGGTTTTGATTGGGTGACGTAGATCAAAGCCTGGGAGGAGACAGAGATGGACAAACCTCTGGACATCGATCAGATCAGAATTGATCCCTCGCCCTTCCAGCTGGTTGAGAGAACATCACTACACAAGGTGAGAGTCAATGTTTCAAGATTCATCAGTTATGAAAGAGTTCTACAGAAGATAGTAGTGTTGTTATTATTATTCAGTTCAGTTCAATAACAGCGTTAATCATTTATCAGACAGTTCAACTATAATCAGCTCTACAGAACACAAAACCATAATCTATTTGTATGTTTGTAGCAATAACCAACGATACACTGTATGAGTCAAAATTATCGATTTTTCTTTTATGCCAAAAATCATTCGAATATAAAGTGAAGATCATGTTCCATGAAGAGATTTTGTAAATGTTTAACAGTAAATATATAAAAGCTTTCAAATAGTTGGATCTCAGATAAATATGGTTCTATTCTAACAAACCCTGTATTTCTGCAGCTTTCAGATGATCTCAGAAGAATTGACACTTATGGCTAGTTTTGTTCTCCAGGGTCACATAATTAATTTTTTTTTTCATTATCATCTAATATTGGATCAATTATGTTAATTGAGGTTTACTTATAATGTTAATAAAGAATTTAGCACAAAAAAACCCCCCAAATAAACATAATGTGAAAAAATAATTATCAACCTAGCCCTGATCTCTGTCTGTCGTTATTAGACACGGCTCTAACTGCTCTGATTGGCTACAAGTGTGTTTTGGGACTGGTTTTGACACTGGGGTCAAAAGTGTTTCATTGTTTCATTCTTTGTTGCAAAAGATCAAGGAAAATGTGGTTTCTCATCATGACCTGTGTAAATCACACTGTTGTCAAGTCAAGTCACTTTTATTTCTATAGCTCTTTTAACAATACAGATTGTAGCAGAGCACTGAACATTATCAAATAGAGGAACAGAGTGATGGTGATGTATATTGATGAGATTAAACCATATTTATTAAATGCAGAGACGGTCTCTGTTGTCAAGGCAACGATAATCACTAGAAATCAGGTGTTCCCAACTAAGCAAGCCAGAGGAGAACCAAAACCCTGAGAGAATGGGGAAAAAACCTTGAGAGAACCAGGCTACCAAATCTCAAAATTAATATCTATTTTTCATATTGTGTGTTGTCGTAATCCCTAAAATCAAGTCAAGTCAAGTCACTTTTATTTATATGGTGCTTTTAACAATACAGATTGTAGCAAAGCAAGAACAACAGAGTAATGGTAATGTATTATGGTGAGAATTAAACTTTATTTATCAAATGCAGAGACGGTCTCTGTAGTCAAGATGACGGAAGATGACCCTTGTCTGGGTTTCGAGTGCTTTCCTCCAGTGTTTGGAGGAAACAGGCTCAGGCCGGGTTGTGACGCTTTCCATAGGGACCCCATGATGTCAGTCATTAACGTAATGTCCCCCTTAAGGAGGGAACATAGAGAACCTCCTGCTGAGGGGTCGGTTACGATCGTCTCTTCAGCAAGAACCTGAATGGTGAGGCGGCGCCACCATCTTAAAAACCCGTATGCACTGGGAGTGGCTGGCGCATTCTAACCAGCCAATACCGATTGGCTTGTTCTCAAAGATCAGAGTGGATTGGTCTCCCAGGTGAGAGGCCATGATGTCATTGATTGACAGTGATTGAAGTAACGTCTCTGTTCCCATCTTCAGGGAACGAGGGTTACATACGTAACCAGGACATTTTGTGCAACACAGATTCTCCGTGCCTTACTGCACATTTTGCTGCAGAAATGTCCAGTGGCATTAAAGCACAGCTTCAATTAGTGAACCCTGGCACATTTTTGTTTGTTGTACATAGGTATGTATTGCAATGGTTTATAATTTAAATATTCATAGTCTGTTGCTAAAGGTTAATTCAAAGGTAATACCATCTATTAAAACTAATAGATATGAAGCTGGTTATGTGTGATGCTAATATTCAAAAGCATCAGTTTCCAAATATTCCAGCATATTAATATTGTTTTGAAGTCATAACATGATACTCTTGAAGTAATTGTGCAAAAAATTTTTAAATTGAAATTTTGTGATAAAAGGTGTCTAAGTTTTGCTACCTCTATTGTTCATTTCTTTGGGAAACTGCAGTGATATGTACTTATTGGTACGTACAGTGTTTCATTTCTCACTACAAAATGTAACCAAGGTGCGTTTATGCCATGAGAACAGGCAGGATTTTGCACCTTTTCATCTGTCTCAATTTCTCTCTAGCAAGTCACCATAAAAAGTCCACTGGCCTTGTGTATCCATCTACATCCTGGAATTTCAGTGTCCTCTTGCTAAGGAGAAAAGCAAAGTGACACAAATAATTTACTGTGTGTAATAATTCATAGTAACGGCACTGTGGACAAGTTATCAGCAAAGTAATTACCGCAAACCACAGAGAGAACCTTGTGCAATGGGCTTCATGTGTCTCTCTGGCTGCCGATGATGGAGGTCAGTCTGTGTCTGCTGAGAGATATTGATAAGGTACAGCAAACACAGACTGTGACATTCATTTAAGGGCTTTGTCTTCACTGTATAGTGGAGAGCAGATAGTGCTATAAAACATGTAAGAGTTAGTTAGAGAAACTATCAGTTAAACCAGTTAGAAATGAGCTATGGAATTTGTGGAAAAAGTGAACAGATAGGAACAGGAATATTATTACTGATAAAGAGATACTAGGGAAAGTCTCACAAATCCATTTAGAAACAAAGATGTTTTCCTTGTTGGCAGGTTGTCTAGTAATATCCACCCCTGCCGTAACCCTCCACAGGTTGCTGGATCTCTTTGAAGTTGAACTCTGTGGCTCTCGTAAGCCTTGACAGCACTCTGCACCTCTTAAAGAGAGGTCAGGACAAGCAGGAGCACAGCAGCATCTTCCTCTCGTCTCTGGAGATCACAATACTTCTTACAGAAGTCTAGGGAAAGGTTCAGTGACACAATATCTGTGCAAATCACAGCTGGAAGATTTAATTTGAGACATGAAAAAGTGTGGTCTGGCATTTTGGGATAGGGTTGTAGCACAATAACAAAATGGTTTTGATTTGAATACTTTCTTTAACTAGGGACCTTGCATAAGGACATTAGTTAAAGGTGTGCAATTATCAACTTGGGGAATTCATTTTGCCATCTATGATCGTGACCCTCAGTGGCACAGTATTTTAATTAATCTTAACTGGGATTTGAATTCCTCAGTACATGCAACACCTATTTTAAGAAAGTAAATTTGCAGTGATCCTAGCTGACATATCCCTGCTATTCATTTTAAAAGCTAAATCAAATTAATTAAAATCTTAGATGGGATTTTCCCCATGTTTCTCCTGGACTCTTAATTGGAAAATATTATATTATAAATAAAATCTTGCATACAGTATTTACATATATTAATATTTGCGTCTGAATGCCACAGAGAAACAGTGCATTAATTGCAAATTAAAGACATTGAGGTGAAACCTACAATATTTTACAGCTATAAACATTGTGTAAATGTTATAAATTAAATGTTAATATTCCAATTGTCCATTAAACAAATCTGACAGGAAAGTACCTCACTGTTGGTGGAATTCAAATTAAAATTGGTGGCATCTTTTCATGGTCTCATAAAAGTGCATATAAATAGTACAGGATTAATACACAAAAATGAACTTTGGCGTATATATACAGCAAACATATGTTTGCAGAGTTTTGTGCATGATATGAAACTTCCCCAAACTCTAAGCATTGCTTAGCACATACACTCCAAAGTTAATGTTTGCTTATCAATTTCACAAGTTCATTTTTATTTGACATACTATTTATACGCGCTTTCATGAGATCCTGAAGTTAAAACAAATTCCGGTAACACTTTAGAATGGCGGATGGTTGTAAGTCATTTATAAGAGATTAGTTAATGATGAAATGTTCATCTACAAAACATTCACAAATGATTAA
>JAUCNO010001200.1:179522-190588 GCA_032353835.1 Enteromius viviparus
ATCGCTAGGGTTCGAGCCCGCCGTTCGCCCGGCCCGCTCCCTGGACAGCACGCCAAACCCGCTAATCAATCATATCAATATTATATGAGGAAGCGTGAACACTTGAAATAATTTGTCTGGAAACAAGACAAAAAAATCTAGTCTTGAAAAGCATTTTCTTTGCACTTTAAACTAATCGTTGCTCTAAATACTGGTCAATAATCCATGATAATTCTTCTTCCAATGGTATCTGTTGTCTTCACATTAAAATCCACCAACATTTTGTTTAGAACTGTTTTTAGTTGTAAACAGTGCTTGATCTGTACCTATTTCTCACTGGAGAAAGAATTCATATGGATAACTCATCTATTATATATCTGTTATAAACACAGTTTTCTGCTTCACAGACATTCATTAATGGATGTCTGGATGTTTTTATCAGCTCTCTGGACATTCTGACGGCACCCATTCACTGCAGAGGATCCACTCGTAAGTGATGTAATGCTACATTTTTCCAGATTCTGATGAGGAAACAACTTCGTCTGAATCTCGACATTCTCACTGAACCGGTGCTGAAGGAAGCGGAAATAAAATATCCCACCCTGGCTTCCTCTTCCTCTTGCTGCTCGGGGATGCATTCGGTCTCCACAACAGAGTCTTCGCCGTACACTTCTGCCATTCCCATTTCAGCCATGGTCATGCCCATGTGTCCCATCAACTCCACCTGATGGGGCTCCACCTGAGCCGCCGCCCACAGGTCAGCCAGTCTCGGGTGAGTGGGCGGGCCCAGACTGTGAATAGTGCTGTTGGGCGTGGCTTGTAAGGAGTGGGAGGCGCTGTGCAGCCGATATTCCAAAGACTTCAAGAAGAAACACGGTAAGAATCAGTGAAACAGTATTTGAAAATCTAATACAGATGGGATGCAAATCTATACCGGACATCTTTCATTAGAGAATGAACTGCATTACTAACAAACATTTCAAGCGATAATTTAATCAAAACATTTTAAACAATTGTTCAGTCCACCCACAGAAGCACCTGAACTCCATCACACCTTCCAGTCATAGTGGATGCTGTTCTAAATACAGCAGGACCACCTACAGCAGTAAAAGAGGTCAAGTACTGTAGCCAAACACATCTCTGTAGTTCCTCTGAGCGTGTAAACATGTGTTCTCTGACCTGTTGATACTGCAGGAGCTGCTGCTGCTGGTACTGCTGGTACTGTTGGAGCTGCTGTAGCTGGTTCTGCTGCTGCAGGGTCAGCTGCTGCTGTGGTAAATAGTGGCCGGAGCCATCATAACCCTCTCCTGAAGCCCCGCCCGCCATGATATAAGAGCTAGCAGCGGGAGAAGCCACACCCGAGGGCTCGTTGCTGATTGGCTCCCACGCGTCGGAGGAGGAGAGACAGTAAAGGCCTTGAGAGACATAGGTGTGAGGCCACACGTCTGCAGAGGAATGATGCAACGGCTGGTCTGAAGGACAGAGACAAAGACGAGACGAGGTCATAAGGTCAAGTGTTAAGGTAAAATTTATATACAAAGTGGTTTTTGAAAAATAGCTGGGCTATATTAGTGTCCACAGCGATGATGATGATGTTTTATTTTAAGTGCATGCTGCTGTAAATGCTCAAGCCCTTTATGGTGGCTCGCATTCTGACTGGCTGTCAGTATTTATATCATTCATCAGCTGGGAAAAAAAACAGTCTGAAAGTGATTCCATGGATAGCATTCCTCCGTGTCTTTATCAATATAGCTGTGGTGTGTTGTCTCAGCTATTCTTTGGCTCATTTCCACTGAGCACTACGATTAGGTCAGTTTCCATTGTTAGAAGTTGTGAATGGTACCAAAATAGTTTACCATACCACTTTTTTGGTACCCTTCTAAAAGGGTTAATTAGCATAGGGTACCAAAAACTTGTGATTGGTCGATTAGAATCGTCAGAATAGAATTAGATTAGAATTCTGTGTGATACAACAGGATCCTCTTCACTTGTTCTGCTCTGCTGTGCTTGAGTTTATTTCCATCAGAGTGCGCTAACACAACAAATATAACGATGTGTATTTGATCATTTTATATTTTCACACAGACAATAGTCGTTTGTTCTTGTGGACTTGTGAAACGTCATGAAAGGTAGTTTTTCAGGCGACAATATAGTTGTTTAAAACTTAAATTTGTGGTTTATTTCTAAAGTTATCACCTATTTTAAAATTGGATATGCTGATATGCGATCACCGGGCACTGGGTTATTGCTTTAAAAATGTTTATAATCATGCTTCTTTATCATTACAGTTCTCCGCTACACAAAATCCTCATTATTTTGACTTAATCAGGCCAAAGAGATGTTTTTGGTTTAGGGTTATGCTGCAACCTGGCTTTTATAAGCTCTGAACCTCGGAAAAAAACGCTGTTCTGCGATTCTCCCCCATCACCTTCAGGCCTGCAGCTGTCACTGTGGCATCTCCGACACATCTCCACACAATAAATAAAGTGGTGGCAATGCACTCTAGACCTGTCAAATGGACTGGAAGGCACATCAGTCAAGGCTAGGGAAACAATATAAATCAAATCTGCAGAAATATCCGAGCGCTCTCATCAGTGAAGCGTAGATGTGCGGTTGAGACTCCTGTCTAAAGATACAAAGAGCAGCTGAATATTCACCGATTATGAGCTGCCAGTGGAATAATTATTCGAGGATGTGTTTAAGAAGTGTGTGCTTGTAATATGAGAGCTGTGGATTAACAAAAGATTGTCCTTTTCATCTAAAGTCAAACAAAATGAAAAGACTTAGACACAACATAACAGACATCATAAATCTCTCCAACAATGTTTTCTCATTCTGTTCTGGCATGAGGTGGATGTTTGTGAGCATCACCTCTGCTGGTGATGCTCTCCTGGTTAACCTCACTGAGATGAGCCATGCTGCCCTGGTTAGAGTCGGCACAGAAACTCTCTCCATCCATAGAGTTCCAGGCTAAGAGCGTGGCCTCAGAAATGGCAAACTGCTGCATTATGCCTGCAAAAAAGCAAGATAACAATAATAATAAATAAACATTTTAAAAGGGTCATATGATTCAGTTTCAAGTTGTCTTTCTCTGTGGAGTGTTACGAGCTGTTCGAGCAGAGATTAGATCCTGAAGCTGACAATAATTCCAATCTTTCTTGAGCACACTAAAGCATACTAAAATAATTTCTGAAGGATCCATCACAGAAAGACATAACATTTTTAAAATATATTTGTAAAAGTTTTTTTTTTAATTGTAATGTTTTACAATATTATTATTCTACTGTAGTAACAATAATACAGCCTTGGTGAGCATAAAATACTTTTTTAACATTAGCAAAAATACATTTTAGAGAGCTACAAAATTGTAGGAAATGTCTCTGTAGTAAACAAAAATATATGATTATTTATTATGATAATATGCACATTATCTCATTATTATCGCACATTATCTAACTCCCTATAAAATGTTTTGTATTTAGTCAAATATATATAAAAAAGTATAATACATACAGTACACATTTTGTCTTGTTGCTTGTAAGAAATGTTAAAATAATATACATCCTTAAAACAAGATAAACTGACCAGAGACTTCAAGAGAATTAAATATATGTAAAATGTGTATTTTTCTGACACCATGTTCTTATTTTTAGGCAAAAAACCTTGCTAGATTAAATAAGGTGTAAGCTTACTAATAAACCTCAAATATACTTATTTATTATTAACTTTTTATTTAATAATAATACTAATAATAATACTAATAATATTTTAGAAGCAGCAAAGTTTAGTAAAATTTTTAAATTTCCTTCGATACTATAACATTTAAACATAAAATATTATGTTTCCGGCCTTGTGTCACAACTGAATGTGAATAAGAGGGATGACATTTGTGTCTGGTGACTTTATTATAGACATTTTCCAATCATCTCACCTGCTGCCATTCGGGCCTCTTTTTCTCCATCACTCAGGTCACTATAGGCATCATTTTCGAGCCGTCTCTCCCTCTCGCGGATCAGATTGGAGCGTCCGGCTCCCCCTTCTGGCCCCGCGGATGGTTTACCCCAGCTCTGCCACTCAATCATGTGGGCCACTCGACCCTGAGCCATGGCAGTGGGCTTGGTCACTTTATCCTTCATTGATCTGGTAACGCCTGAAGAGAAAGAAACGCAAGTCAGAACCTGTACAGACTCTACATGGAGCTGCAGAAAGGGGCGAAATGAAAGCAGCCAGGCAGTGCATTATGGGAGTTTGTTTAATCACGTTGCTACAGTAAACTACTGCAAGGCTTTGTGGATGATAACTGAATGAGTGATTATGAATGAGCTCCAGACTGTTGATTTGATCAGTCGCTGTGCGAGCGCTGAGAGAGATGCGATTGGTTGACCATCGTTACAAATACATTATTCACAAGAGTAATGAATTACACCAGATTCATAAACTGTGTGAATAATAAGAGCCTAAAGTCTAACTTTTCTTATAAACAAAATGGCTCATTAGCATATGCAAATAAGTTCTTTGAACGGGAGACGCGTTGGTTTAAAACAGAAGCCTCTGAATGTGAAGAGAGCTAAAAACAAGGTAGTCTGATGGTAGCCTCATCAACGCTTGTGTGATTTTTCCCGAGGCTGCTGACAATGATAAAAACCCCATCTGATGAAGTGACTGCTCCTACTTTGATAAATCACCTCCGTTTGTTCCAGGGGGAAACAATCTAAAGGTATCACTTGAGCACTTCACCCCATTTTCAAGCAAAACAAGAGAAGTACAAAAGATACAAGACATTAAATCAAGAGATATTCAGATACCTGCGTTTCCAGAAACCTGTTGTGACAATGAGCAGTATCCATAAAAGACCACAGCACAACACACTGCTGACCAACCGTTTACTTCACAAAAGAGCACTTCACCTCACGAAACCACGAAACACACTACAATACACAGCTGGCGTCACACCCAGAGACCACGTTTCCCAGCAGCAAGCTCGTGGAGGTGGTTAGTGCACTTACGTCAGCCGTTTTTTGTGAATTCTTGTTGGGTCTGACTGGGGATTTCATCAATGGCTAAAGAGGCCATTGACATGCACTAAATAATGGAGGAGGCAGGTGGTGAAACTGGAAGGGGAGGGGGACCCACAGGGGCAGCCATGTTGGCTCCAATCGCCATCTCCTCCTCTGGAGCCAACATGGGGTTGGTTACCAGCTACCGGGACAGACACACACCTGACACACCTGTCAGAGAGGACTTAGCCAGAGCCCCAATCCCATAGGCGTTGGAGTTCCGCTTCAGACGGGGCAAAATGGAGGTGGTGTCCTCCATGGACATCTGGACAAAGAAAGAGAGAGAGAAAGAAAGAAGCAGCAAAAGTTAGGAACGTAGGTTTAAAATCAATTAAAGCAATTGCAGATAGCTCTCTGATTTCATCAACAATATGTTAATTAGTGTTCTGAAGATGAGTAATTAATGACAGGATTTTCATTTTGGGCTGAACTAACCCTTGACATTTCAATGGAAACCATTAGAATTTCTGCGATGGTTTTTATTGGGCTTCTATTGTAATTTCACTTTAGGACAAACAAAATAAACGTGAAAAAATAAAATACAAAAATAAAGTAAACTGAAAGATTTGTCGGAAGTTTAGCGGTGGTGACACTAGTTAGCCACAACCCTAATAAACATGACAAAACCACATACTAAATTACAAAAACTAAATAAGAATAAATAAATAAATAAATGACAATAAAGGATTATTCAAAATGTGTAATTTTATATAATAATAGTATAAAAAAGGCTAAAACATGCCTGGTAAGAATCATAAACTTTTGTTCTATCAACAATCCCCTTTTTTTCATTTTAAGATGAGAGCAGATGTCACTAACTCCATGTGTGTTATCATCTCTCACCTCCACTGCCAACTACAAGTCACAAAAACAGGCCAAATCTCAGATAACATGACGTGGCCTATCACAGACAGCTATCGGACAGCTCAGAGCCCCAGAGACACCTGCCAATGATGAAACACTGCAGTCACCCTTCCCTGTATTAAACGTGCTGTCTGATTGTTTTGGACTCTTCTAAAGCCAAAAGATACAATGATATGTGTGGAGAATTTCAGGAAGCATGTTTTGTATGCATAGCTACAGCCGGTGATTGTATTCTGAAATGTGTGTTTCGTACCAACAGTATAACATCTGCATGATGCTGCCTACTTCCAGCTGTTGGAACACACAGCGTATTACTGTCACGGACATATGTTATGTTATGTTTGCATAGCAGAGTCAACAATAGCTAGTAATTCTACTCTGAGATGTGTGTTTCGGGGCAGAATGCAGTATCCATTCCAACCACTAGCTGTCAACTTCACATACTTATCCAGTAAAACTACTTCCTTCACAGCATCATCGTTTACAAAACACTTGGAATAATTAGTATTACTGTAAAATATTACAGTCTCAAAAATATTTGGAAGTAATTACTCCATTTTTCCAGTGTCACGTGATCCATTAGAGATTTTTAATCAAATATAGGCAGCTTATAAAATCTTAATTATTCCAGACATTTAAGCAGGAGTGTATCTGATAAGATGCCCATGTCCATGATTTTTGAGCATTTGTTAAAATAAAAATTGCTGGGTGTCTCCAGAGAGTAAATATGAAAGAGAAAACAGATGTTTATATGATTTAAAAACCAAAATATCCCAAAACAGAGACAGAAAACAAGACAGGCAGAAAGGATGAAGGGCATAAGGTCAACACCAGACTTACATTGATTCCTTCCCAGGAAAACTCAGCATGTCCATGCTAGAAGCAAAGCAGATAAAAGTTGAAGAGTAGATGGAAAAGATACGGTGAAAGAGAAGAAAAGGCATGATTTCAGTTAGCAGGACACGGCAGGCGGCGAAAAGCATCAGAACAGTAAATCTGGAAGAACAACAGATGAACAGAAAGCAGGAAGAAGGAAGCCAGACGCTGTTCATCTGTTATGAACCGTTGTGCAAACAGAGTTATGTCTGTGTACGCACCCTTGTTGTGTTTTACAGATAATTCGCTAATATGGTGTAAAATATTCATGAATGAAGCACCACCTATAGTGTATCCGTGTTGATGTCTGCTTTAGATGAGGACAGCAGCGAGAGGAGATGGAGGCGACTGTGATGAGTAGCCCTGGAGTAAGTAATCCTAGCCAACCCAAACATACTCCCAGCGAGCGATCGATCACATTTACACCGCACCAGCGCAGCGAGACAAACACTGGAGCCAGGGCGAGCAGCGGCAGCCGCTCATCGTTCATTAAGAGAGGGATCAATGTGAAAGGTCAAATGGAGGTCAGCGTCAGAAAGGCGTTCGTGTGGGGCAAATGTCGAGCCCTTAGAAACTCTGAACAGACTACAAGCACGGTTGGACGGTTCGGGGGTCAATCGATTGCTTTCCCACCATCTTAGTCTTTATGGCCGGTTCTGTTACATAAACGTGGAGCTGGCTACTAAAAATACTTTTCTGAGGCTGGCTTACTATTACTGCAGCCACCTACAGCCTTTCAGTGAGGGCAGACGCAGCAAGGTCCAAGTCAAAAACATAGCATTCTTCTCCACCCAGTGAGGAAGTAATTAATGTGTTTGCCTCAATGTTGTGTAAGGAATGTTTCAGGTGGGATTTGTTTTCAAAACAACTTCTAAGTTACAATTATTAACAGAGGATGGCTGTAAAAAAAAATATCTGTGGTTTTAAAAAACTGTGAAAATGCTACGGTAAAAACCTGTTTAACAGTTAATGGTAATATCCTGTAAAATGTACAGGAAATAAAATGACATTCCCAGACTTTAAATTTAGTTTAAATCTGATGTTTTCTTTGAAATAACTCTGTTTCTTCTCAGTGATGTTTATTAGGGTTGTGTGTCACATGTAATGTTGTTAAATTTACTGTATATTTGAGTGTAATGAGTCTCATCATGATGGTGTTTAGTGTTTGTGTGAATGACTCTGAGCTCCTTCTATATATGTTCTTATTTAAAAGCTGCTTGTGATGGGCTTTGGTTCATCATGTGACTTTCTCATCATCACTGTATTTGGTGTTTATCAGTGTATTTCACAGATACTAAACAGAGTTCAGCACTTTAATAGGTTGGTATATTAACATTATATCAGTTAGTGAAATTACTGTATTTAACTGTAAATGTAACTTAAAACCTATAACGTTGTTACCGTATTTTTTACGGTCACATTCCAGCAACCACAGCTGCCAGTTTTTACTTTAAATGTTACGGATTTTATTTTACAGTGGGTTATTTTTAAATTCTTATTAAAATGATTTCAGACGCACTCTTTCTTTTACTTGAAATTCCAAAAATTCTTACAAGCAGTGGTTGAATTGTATTAAAAAAAATTCAGGGGGGATGGTGTGGACATTGATTGCAAAATTTGCATAATTTATTTTAAAAGGTTTTTGTTTAATATAAAATGGCTTTTAAAAAAAAAAAACTATTAGTATTAACTATTAGTTTTTTTTTCTCCTGGGACCTGAAATCAAGAAATTATGGGCAATATTGATATGAATTATTTTTATTTTTACATATTTTTGGCTGGTCTGTCATGGATAAATAAATGGCATAAAAACGTTGGTGGCAGCAAGTCCGTTTTAATAAATGATCTATTGAATCATTCAAATCAAACGATTTGTTCAAAATGGCTGATTCAATAAGAAACCAAAGAAGTACATGCGTCCCAATGTGCATCCATCTTAAATTCTATGTGATATTAGTAGTTTTGAATACTATTTAGGGAGGGAGTTCATCTGAATGAACGGTTGAATCACTGGATCATTCGATTCTTTCAAAAACAGATCGATTCAAGGAACAAAACACTGTGTTGCTTTTTACTTATTAACACATAGTGCTGATATAAAAAACATTTGCAGCCCTGCTTATAAGTCAGTAACTAGCATATTTTTGTGGCAATAAAATGTAAGACATCACTTGAAACAAATTTGCTTATTTATTGAATTTGAAATTCAGTTAATCAAAATCCTCTCAGAAATGTACAGTCAAGAACAAAAATCTTTGGTGTTATAAGAATAAAGTATTTGGTTATGAGCACCCTTTAGTTTACTGCATAATAACGTGAACTGGTAACAAGTCACAGTGACAATTATTGGTACGTCTGGCCAGTTTTTCTTCATGGAATGATGAGGTAACCTGCTAATATAAAGGTAGACAATAGTACTCTATGATATATATTTATATATTCTTTGTCAAACTGATTATACATTTACAAATATTGCTATAGCTGATATTGTAATACAAGCAGCGGTGTCAAAGTAATTTCTGGTCATGAGCCGAACTGGACAAAATGCCACTTTATGTGGGACAATTTAAGTTTTTTTTTTTTTAGATATACCATACAGAATGCACAAAACAAGCTCATGACTGTAGAACAAACTTTATGCTGCTTTAATGAGGAACAAAGAGAGATTTACTGAATTTAGAAAGGTTACGTTTTTTAAATTAAACGAGAGAGAAAAACTAAGGCTGTGCTTCTGCTTAAACATAAAAACCATTTTCATCAGATAAAAATAAAAGACCAGAAACAGTGACTTAAAAACCACAGTCCAGTTGCTTTAAAAAAATGTTAGTTTGTAGTGCACAAGTAGCTAGGATTGATCTTATTGCATCTCTACAGGCACAATGGTGAAATTTTGGTGGATGCTGAGACATTCAGGTCGAACCACAACAGTGAAGTTATTGCAAATACCTAAAAATGAGTCACTCTGATGTAAAACGGCACAGTAAAACTATTGCTTTGGTATTGCAGGAGTTACTGGTGGATTGACTCCTGGAACATCTTGGACCTTGCCTTTCCTCAGACTAAACTGTCTGACTGAGCCCCGGCTGCATCTGATCAGCAGGTAGCTCCTCTAGCTGTAAGACTTCTCGGATCCGTTTCACACACATATCAGATGCTTCCTGAGTTTCTTTGGAGAGCTGTAATAGGCTCAGGAAGCCATGAGGAAGGTCTTCAACCACAGTGAGCGTCACAGGCTGGTTCATATTCCTAAGCTTTTTGGCAAACATCACTGAATCATCTAACAGGGCATCCAAAGCAGAAGCCTGAGAAGAACAATCAAAAGCATTACAAAATAATAGTTTCAACATTGCTCCTGGAAATGTATTCTCACAGTGTCTTACCACTATATGTACTGGTGGAAGCCCCTTGAGAAGACCGTCTGGAGCAAGTAGAGGAGAAACAAACGGGTTCTTCATTATTGGTGTGCATGGTGTGTGTATATCCACCAGACACCTAGACCGGAGTGGCTCAAAGTTTTCTGGGTATTCTTGAACTTCCTGTGGTTTCTCTACAGGATGTGACTTGGAAGGGGATGGACCGTTTGATGGTGTGGTTGAAGAGGACGCTGCTGCTGCTGTTGCTGCTTTTGGTTCTAATAAAGTCTGAAATAAAGTCTTCGCTCCTTGGGCGAAGTTAGTGAACAACTTTACTGTGTCCTGTCCCAAAGCGGCCAAGGTGTCTATCTGCTGAGCTGGCTGCACTGACTGACAACTCGAACCTAGAGAGAGTGATCAAGAAACAGTACAATCATGAAGGTGCTGTAGATCAAGCTGTTTCGAAACAATCTGTACTGTATAAGCGCTGTATGTAACATGACTCAAAAGCTCACCAGCATAAGCATCGATACACTTGTAGAGCACGCTCAAAGGCAGCAAAGGGTCGATTAAAGTGAGCAGTCTAGAGGGCGAGGCATCTGTTGTTAGCAGAGTTGCTGGGTACGCTGCAACAATCCCATCAGGAACACACACACCGTGAGACATTGCCCTCATAGAGACGGTTATGCACAGGTTACCACCTGCACTGTCTCCCACCAAACAAACACGCTCTGCAGATGAGCCTGTGATGCAAGATCAACATTTAGAGAGGGTCATATGATGACGACTTCAAATTTTCCACACCTCCACTTTTCTACATCACAGAGTGGGTTTATTTTCAAACTCCACCCAAATGTTTTCAGAAAGAAAGAAGGCGGAGCTATTATTCTGTCTGTAGTGTTGCTGCGGGCGCCATGTTCTGGAGACGCTGTGTGTC
>JAUCNO010001202.1:0-29685 GCA_032353835.1 Enteromius viviparus
ATAATTAATTTCCCCCTAAATAAAAAATTTCTACCAGACCAATTTCTTATTGTCTTCTGTTCACAAGTTTGGGTTGGAGGGATTTCTTTTGACATGTTTTACATGTATTTATTTGACTAAAATGAATAATTGAAATACTTTTTTAATTGTAATAATTTTTTGACATTTTTATTCAAATAATTTGTTCCAGTGATGTAAAATTTTTTGAAACAATTACTCCAGGCTTCGGTGTTACATGATACTTCAGAAATGATTCTAATAAATTGATTTATTAAACATTTGTGCAAATTAATATTATACATTCTTTGATTTATATGAACTATTTTTTACAGTCCCCAAACATTTGGACAGTAATGTATATTGCTCACCCCTTGAACACAAACATACTGAAGCTTATTGATTAAACTGGCTTTAGTAATCAAAGTTTGGTTAAAACAACACCCTGCAAAGCAAACTCAAGCAAAACGTCATGACAACCAGCTACAACAAAAGCTTAATACAGGGTCAAAGATTGAAGTGCAGTGTAAAAATGTTTTAAAATAAATTGTTTCAGTCTTCCAACTGAGTATGGAAACAAGACTTTTATTCTCTCAGCTCTGTCGAACTACATACCTAGTTCTATGCGCTGGGATGCGGGAAGATTCTTGGTCAGGGAGGTTAAATAGCAGAACAGGCCCTGATACGCCTGCAGCAAGCTGGCACACATGTTCTGGTGCAGGCTGAAGGCGTGCTGTAGGCACTGATCTGAGACCAGAAAGGTTTTGCCCTGCAAATCACGAAAGAAGACTTGATGCACCACTGAACGCTGCATCAACAGCAGGAGCACTACAAGTTCTTCCATTATAAATCATAAAATCCAATTCCCTTTAGACATACAGTGTTTTACATTTGAGAAAAGTTTCTTATTCAATAAAGGTATTAAGATTATGTCTACTAGAGCTCACTAAAGTCCTTTCAGACACCTACATGACATCTTAATGTGACTGGTGTCTCAAAAGAATTGCTGTAATGTAAAAAAGTATAAAAAAAGAAAAAAGAAAATCGCATCTTATTAACAGTAACGGCTCAAGCCTTACATAATGATGTCTATTTATGGACACATTTAAAACTCACTGATATGAGAAAATCATTGACTCTGTACTTTGCTTTGCAAATGTTATGTCAGCAAAGTGGACTAATTGGACTAAAATGAAAAACACACTGTACTTAGCTAAAAAAAAAAGTCATGTCAGTGAAAGATGTGAATGTAATTCCTAATAGTGTCTAGACATCTATTGCACACTAAATTTTGATTTGGTTGATTAGGATATTTGTGTAGGTGTGCGTGTACTTGTATTCTTACATCTGGGGACAGCTGTTTGACATAGGTGGTGCCAAACACCACAGACTCCAGCGTTGGGATGAGAGAGTCTTTGCTCTGTGCCGGAGCATTACGATTCAACCAAGTGCTTTTGACTGGCCGTGGAAAACTGAGGGCACAAACACTAACAGTCAAATACAGTAGACACATTTGCTTTGCTTTTGAAATAATGCACATTTTTGATGAGGAGCAAATGCAGGGAGCTTTGGACCTGCTTTAATTTCTCTACAAAACGTTAACAGTATGTGTGTGTTCTGTGCGCTGAATGCTGATAAGATGACCGTTCTGCCTTTGAGATTTTAGATTGGTTAATAATATCTGTCAAATCACTCAGTCAGGTGACGGCGCTAACTACAGCAGGGAAAATTGAAGAGGGAAAATGAAAAAAAAAAAAACACTGACTGATTTCTTTTGCAAACCACCTAAAGTTTCAAATAATGGCGCTGATGATAGTGATCATGTGGTGAATGTTGATTCACCTGCTAAAAAGAAGGGAAACAGTTTTCGGAGAGAATGGTTAAAAGATTTCGAGTGGCTCTGCTTTGAAATTGGCTCCCATTCACACCGCACACAGGGGAGACGTGGCAGCGTGTAGCAGGAGCAGAGCAGTAGCGGCAGTGTCGCGATCATCTCTGCGCCGAGTCTATTTTTTCTGCACCGCTTACGCTGAATTAAAGTGACAGTGCGTTGTTCTTGATCGACCCGATTAACATGAAAAGTAACAAATTTGACCATAAAATCGTGTAACTGATGTGTTTCATGTTTTACACTTAACATATAAAAAAATTAAATGGACAAAAACACATGAGTTTTTGCCCAAACTTCAAAGGTCTGTTAAATGAATAGAAGCACAGTAGTCTACTGTCTTCAATTGTCACTCATTCAAAATGACTACTATAATCTGCAGCTCCAGTTCTCAGTGTATTTGCTGACCTGATTAGTGGTTGGTGCAGGGCCACCAGTGATGCGTGGATAGTGGCAGAGATGACAGACAGGTGGAAATAGTCAAACATGATGTTGACATGCTGGTGGATGCCTCTGTGGAGGCTAAAGTGCAAACGCAGCGTTCGACTGCTGATGCTCTGGAGAGAACTTGGGTCCTCGGGCCTGAACACAGACAAAAACAAACACACACACACTCTATTATATGTGAAACAACTCTTTTAGGTAATAGTGTCGTTCAAATCCCTGACTCTAAATACCAACAACAGCAAAAAAAAAAAATTATATATATATATATTTATAATTTTTTTTTTTATATTTTATTTTATTTAAACAACATAAATGTATTCTTGTACATACGAGTAGTCGCCATCAGTAAAAAACAGGTCTAAAGACAGCTGAAAGTCCATTTCATTTAAGGACTCTTCCACCTGCAGAAGAAAAAAAGACTATCATCACCACTTGTGATGCATACGGAGGCAGATTTTATCACTGAACCCTTAGTGTGCATGTTAAGTCATGAGATTCGCTTACCTTTTTTGCATCTAGCAGCATCATCACTTTAAATACGAGGACGTCGTTGACTACAATCTCCTCATTTTTATAAAGGATCTGAAAGGTTTTGCTGCAGACCACGTCATCTTGAACTGATGCTGGAAAAGCCAGATCCGAACCTGTGAGAAAACACACATTAGCAGGGCTTTCAAAAGTTTAGAGATTAGCTTATTTCTGCACGTGCAAATTATGGCATGACAAAGCGCACCAACACAAGTTTGACATCAGTGGAGTCAACATCAGACTTAATTAGTGTCAGCGCATATTGCATCTGACTATTATCATTGTTCAACAACATTACACATGCTTTTCAAACACAAAGCTAAAACACTGCCCTGATACTTGTATTGGAAAAGAATTTGAGGAATCGCTGGACAGATAATAATGCTCCTCCCACATTTCACCACAGGGTGTAAGATATTACACACAGCGCAGACGAAGATTCTATCAACCCACTGTGTCAATCACTGTAAGCCCTGAGGTGACTGTTGATGTAATATTAAGAGAGCCCAAGGCTACAGCTGTGAGAACTGTTAGAAAGGGAAGGTAAGACATTTAACCCTCATAACTGAAGATAAGCTGCATTCCTTTGAGTTATACAGCCTGAAGAAATCTCTGTAGAGATAAAACTGCTCATTTAGCTGGCTGAAACACTTTGTTTGTCTTTAGAAAACACACCTTGAGCACATGCACATTAATTAATCAGTAAAAAAAAATAATTATACAATAAATCTAAGACTGACATGGCATAACTGCTAGCAGCATAGTTTTAAGCTCAATTAATCTTTTTCTCAGGTAAATACATTTATGTGTATATTGCATTAACTATAATATCAAATAAACAAAATCTCAAAAATCCAGAAATTTTTAACATTTTAACATTTTATTTAATATTGTCACAATTAACATTTTCTGAAGGTTAAACAAAGGAATTTAGTACACCGATTAATTTTTTTGTGGTATCACGACATGACAGGACTTGATCATTTGAAATGTGTAAGTGTTTTTTTTTTTACCAGTGGGATGCAGAAGACTGGCTTCTACCCTCTGTGGGATCCGTGGCGGCACTTTCATACTGGCTCGGATCTGATAGAACCTGTCATCACATAAAAGAAAACAAGAGTGTTCACAATAAGCATAATTCAAGACAAGCACTATACTTCTTGCAGCTGTAAAAATGTTTGCTTGCTTTATTACTATCACACAAACACATAAAACCAAATACCAGATTTTATTATGGACTACTATCTAAACGACCATGTAAGAAAAGACAGACGCACAGTTCAAATACTTACTTTCTCAAATAACATACCAATCCTAATCTCTAATAAAGTCTAATACGGTTTAAAGATTATTTTTTTAAATGTCTTATATTACAAAAGTCTTGTACTTCAAATACATTTTATTTAGCACTTTCTATTAATAAAAAGAATCCTCAAAGTTTCTTCAAAAACATAACTTCACAAACGTTTTTAAATAATTCAAACTTGAACAATATGCCAGTGCATGTTAGAAACAAACAAAAATCATGTCCGAAATTTTTGCACATTAAAAAATAAATACAACTGCACATGAAAATTGACTTGTGTGCAATACCCCTCAGGCTAACAGCAACTACTCAGACTGATTTATTTAGTGATTGGGTGAGTCATTTAAACCAGTGAGTTTGTTTGTGACTTATTTGTGAGTCTTGAAAAGAAGTCGTCTATTTAATTGATTTCAACAATTAAAGCATTTTACAGTGCCTGTTTCCCCCTCATAACAATGAATTTAGCATAAACATTTCTTTTGCTGCCACAGTTTCAGCAATGCAGAAAATGCTGTCAGAATATATTAATAATGCTTTTCTTCTTACTGCAGTTCTTAGAAAGGAAGCTATTGCTGTGACGGGCAAATACATCTCACACCCTCTCAGTTCCTCATTTCTACTCATCAGAGCTCGGCTGAATAATCTGGACACACTATTCTCATCAGAGAGCTCTAGTACATGGCTGCATCCACACAGCTTATGTTTATATCCTGTTCTCTGTCCTCCCATACATTTGCAATGAAAGAGGAAGTTCAGGCAACCAAAATAGAGCTGAAATTTTCCTTCTGACAAGAATATCATGACATCAAAAGCACACAGAGGCACTTATGTGGGAGCGAAGAGATACGAAAGAATACAACCGGCTGGCCGGAACACAGAACTGGGAACAGGAACAAACAACTATTCCCCCTGCAGGACCTGAAAAGGAGAATGATGGTTGCATTATGCTTCCTGTCGCACAGCTGAGCAAACCCAATGGCTCTGTGTTTTAGTTAGACCCACGGTGACAATGTCAGCAGATGTGGAATGTTAACCTGTGGTTGCAAATTGCTGTGTTGACACCAAACAACCCTACTGACCATAACTACGAGCATTTCTTACTTTACTTTTTTTTTTTTAACTTACTCAGACCATTGCTTTGCGACATGAAATGTGTTACGCTGCATAAAAGTATGATTAACTCAAA
Source organism: Enteromius viviparus (assembly GCA_032353835.1). Classification (NCBI taxonomy): domain Eukaryota; kingdom Metazoa; phylum Chordata; class Actinopteri; order Cypriniformes; family Cyprinidae; genus Enteromius; species Enteromius viviparus. The sequence continues at coordinate 5,353 of JAUCNO010001202.1, forward strand.
AGGATAGTTCATCAAAAAAATCATCATTTAATCAAATGTATTATCTTCTGCGGAACAAATATGTTTTAAAAAATGTTGGCAACCAAACGGTTTTAGTTCCCATTGACCTCCATTTTATTTTCTATCCCATAAATGGGAACCTTGGCCATTTGATTACCAACATTCTTAAATATAATTTTTTTTTTCCGTCATACAAGCTTGGAATGACATGAGGGTGAATAAATTATGACAGAATTTTCAGTTTTTGGTAGACTATACCCTTTAATAACAATTATCATAAAAAAACAACACATTTTTGCTATGATATCCAGCAAAAATAACTTTATATGTTAGTAACAACCTCGATCATTCGCATACCGCCCACCAATACTGTATCTAGTGACTGGTTTTGAAATGTGGGCAGCACTTGTAACTTAACTCTTACCTGTGCTGAATAAAACTGTGGCTTTTCATAGTGCACAATGGCCTCTAGAGATCACATTGCAGGAATAAACCATTAGGCTCTTGTGTTTTGAAATGCTCATGTTTCCATGCTTAGGATAAGACTAGGTATGGAGTGCTCAAACACCTGTACCGAACGCTGGGTCATTTCAGGTTTCTGGCACATACTGAAACTGGTGCAATCTGCAGTTAACCTCGATTGTATTCTGAGATTGTCTGCTAATAGAAATGGCATCCTCATGTTAAATATGGAAATGCATCTATTTTGTTGAGAGCCCATCCCTATGACCCATGCATTAGTGAAGCTTGTACATACTTTGCTGTTTAAACTGCTAACCCAAAGCTAAAAAAGTAATGGCCCTAGTACTGAGCCTTGAGGTACTGCATACTACACTTGTGATGGATATGATCGATATGATCGTCGTCAGTCACTGCTACAAACTAACAGCGTCCAGAAAATGTTTGATTTGAACCATGTGAAGCGACATCCAGTAATGCCAATAGAGTTTTGTAGTCTATTCAAGAGAATGTTGTGGTCAATAGTGTTGAACGCAGCACTGAGATCCAATAGCACTAATAATAAGATACAACCACTATCAGATGATAGAAGCAGGTCATTATTAACCCTATATAGATCAGTCTCAGTACTATGATATGGTCTAAATCTTTTTGGGTGAACTATCCCTTTAAAGAGACGTTTGCTATTACTTTGTAGGGGTGGGTGAGATGCATGAGAAAAAATTTTTTCATCACACAAAACTCCCAACTGCACAGATTCCTATTGAAATGACCCATGAAAATTCACTACGCAGCAGTCAACAGTAAATCTATACTGCACCATAATGTACACTGTAGTAACTCATTTACTCCAATTTGGCAATTGGATTTGGGTAAATTTTCGGCCGTGGCTAAAAACAATAATAAAGTTTAGAAACAGCAAGGTATTTTTAAGGTGTCCTTCTCTGCTAGCCAACACATGGAGAATAAAACTGTGCAACATTAAACACAACCGTACAAGTAGACATGTGTGACATGCCTGAACAAAAATAGATGAGGGAAGTCCTAAATTATGAATTCTTAGAAAAGCACATGTAGATGGAGAAGCTGAGACTCGTGCCGGCAAGCAATGGCAGAAACGACAGCGAGACTGTACAGACTGTAAGAGAGCACTACATGTTATTAATATCAGTGAAGATGATCTCATAAGGAGTGCCTAAATGAAGACGAGAGCTGCAGATTTCTGTACTGTATTTTACAGTTTACAAAACAGCTTTATTTAAGACATCAAGAACAAACAGGGTTTACCAATTAGGCTCAACATTAGGAGAAACTCTAAGACCAAAAAAGTGATATACACAAATGGATGTGAAACACATTTATATGCTTTTATTAACATCATTTACTGTCAACTTCCTTCTTAATGCATCTTACTACAAACACATGCCACTGTTCACCACCATTTGTCTACATGAACTAGACAATCTTTGAACATTTTAAAAGCTTGATAAAACATTTCCACACTATTAAAATGTTTTCAAACGCAGTTCATTCCTTTTCCTTTTGTTTTAGTCATAGCTCGTAACCAAAATATTTTAGCTGTGTGTGCAAACCGACCTGGAACGACACTTTCCTCAGGATAAGATCTTTAGTGGAACAGAAGGGTATTAGAACATGTTCTTACCCTCTTTGGAAGAGATCCACATTATAGAACTTGTGGAGCTCCACAGAGAACTCCACTGTGGCCTGGACCTCCGTCATGCTGGCTTTAGGGCTGAAGGAGGGCCTGTCTCAAACGATCGGCAGCAAAACTGGGAAAGAGCAGATAAAAGGATTTAACAGTTGTGTCATAACATGTGGAAGAATCATAGAAGAAGCAGGAACATTTCTACACTAAAATATAACAAAAAACACATTAAAGTAAAATGAGGTCAGTCATGTTTTTAAAATTTAAGTAAGCAATTAGAATCAGAATAATATACTAACTTTTCTAGCTTTGTATGAAAAACAAATAAAAATATACATTCATGTTCAAAGGTATTGGGTCAATAAAATTCTTCTCTTATGGCTGTATCTACTTGATCAGAAAAACAGTAAAGCCAGCAATATTGTGAAATAACACTGCAATAATTTTTTTTCTTATATATATATATATATATATATTTTTTTTTTTTTTTTTTGTAATGTCTTTTTTTTCTATGACAGCAAAGCTGAATCTCATTCTAATAAGCTCATTTGCTGCTCAAGAAACATTTCTTATTATTAATTTTGAAAACAGATCATGACAAATTGTAGGATTCAATAGAAAGTAAAAACATTTTTTTAAGAATAAATTAAAACAGCATTTATTTGAAATATAAATAACATGCATGTCCTAATTTTATCAATTTAAAGTTTTCATTTATATAAAAAAAAAAAATCATACAGACTCCAAACTTCTGAAAGTAGTACATGTCAGCAATAATCATAATCATCAAGAAGAAAAAACAATCCCACAGATTTAAAAATTCTTTCAAATACTAAATATACATATATTGTGTAATAAAATGTTCTAGTTTTTACATAACACAAATTCATAACAGAAAACTGAATGATTTCTAAAATGCACAAATATCACAAGAGAACAGATCAGAAAGTGACTTGTAAGATTACGGTTACAAAGACAAAAAAACAAACGAAACCTCATGCACTTTCACTTCACTGAGAAACTCTGACCCAAGTTCATAAGACGAGTCTAACTACCTCTTGACATTTAAACCTCACAAATATAGCAATGGCATTCCTACAGTGTATTCTCAATGCTCTTCATCATAATATCTTTGAGCACCGCCCGTGCTTGTTTTGAATTACCACAGAATGCTTTTACACACCCCACAGGCTTTCAGGATGATTCACCCTTATTTGCAAGTGACAGTTACAGTACTGAGGTGTGATGCAAGATCCTGACAGTCCAGCACACTTCAGACGGTTAGATGCAAATACCTCCACTAATGCCAGCTAGACCTCCCCACGGGGGTCTCTGGAAGATTTCTTGCGCTTTGTGGCATTATCAGGGGTTTTAGCTTTCATTAATACAGATTAGCTACCTTAAATGAGAGGCGAGCTGCAGTCGCCTATCACATGCCAACCACAAAGTCAAATCAGATCACCCACAATAAGATTTTCCTTCAAACATGTGTTAAGCTAGTGATAAGAGCACTAGAGCCCTGTCTCAGCACTGCTTGCACAGATAATAACAACAGAAAACAGGCCTAATTTGCGAAGGGCAGCCACTTTCCTTCCTCTGAGCAGTGCCTGTATGTTATGATATCAGTGTTGCCTTACTGCATGGCATATGCTCATATCCTTACATGTCCTAGTGTGTTATTTGTCTACTGCTCACTCTCTTTCAGATTCATTTACAAGAGTAAAGATCTGACGTTTTTTCTTTATTTTCCCTCCTCATACTAGAATACTAGTCCTGTTTATTATTTTCATGAGCAAAAAAAAATAACCATCATATATTTCACCATGACTTATAACGTTATTTAGAACAAGAATCATTAAACGACATTAAATGCCCCCCCAAAAATAGTTGTAATTTTAAATATTTACCAATCTTTGCTTTATCCTTCAAACAACTAGGTTTTATTTGTCAGTAAGATTTTGTGAGCTTGAAATATACTAACATTTCATAAGAAAGTACAGGTTAGAATAAGTATTGTTTTGTTTTGTGTGTATATATATATATGTGTGCGTTGCACTGAATGACGAGGAAACGTTATTTCACTCCTACTTTCTTTTCACAAAATGTACACATCATATACAAACATTATAACATATTCAGTTATTTGAGAAAATTATTAGTGTAAATGACTCACCCGTCCTGACTCGGTTTAATATCTTCTCTCCTCATGTCAACTGACAAACACAACCCTATGTCAAGGCATATAACATAAAACATATATTATAAAACACATAAGCCTAACTAATAACAATTTAATAAAGTTTCTCAAATAAAACATTTAAACACTCATTTGATTACATTTGATAACGCAACTAAACGTTACTACCCATTTTATTGTATTATGAATTGCATTAGCACATACATTAAATCGTGATTTGAACACAGCTGTTGTTTTTAACTAATGTCGTGTGAATTTGCGTCCTAAAAGGCAGTTAACGTTAGCTCTAGCGTTAGCCTATTTTGCTTGTCAAATCACCAGCCTTCACAAACATAACACTATTTGCGTAGGTTAACCGATGCGTTATCAAAACTACGATCTGAAAAGCAACAAACAGTTAAAGTTTACCACATATATAGCTGGTATATAATTAAAAACCACGTACATTTATCCGCTTCGGCAATTAGGCCTCAATCCGCGGGTTGAATTTCAGAGTGATCCAGCCCTCGACGCTCCGATCACCCGTCTGCTTATTTCCTCGGCATGCCGCTGAAAACTCGCTAATGGCTCCGTCTTCACAGCAGATTTAAAACTGGATGGGAAAAATGGATCACATCTCCATACGGTCAGCGGTGAGAGTCGTAGATCGTAAATATTGTCCAAACTTGTGTTTTGTGTGTTGTAAGAGTGAGTTTAAGGGAGGCGCTCACTCAAGCCGGTACAACACCGGTTCCTATCAAAGGCGTTAGTATATGATTCCTGCCCTTATAATTTATTGAAAACGTTATTCACTCCCTTTCTTCTTATAATGATTCACTTAAATTTTCTGAAGATGCGAATATTATAGAGAAATATAATATTATAATCTATTATTCTATATTAACTTAACAAAACTTATAATCCTAATGAGAGCCTAATTCATTGTATATATGTGAATAACATCAAGTAAAATGTTTTTTGATTAATTGATTGACTGAAGACCTGAAATTCTTTTATCTATTACTTTTTTAAACCACTGTCAGGAGGACACACACAAACAACAGTAATCATTATTGCATTACTTCAAGACTTAGGGATAAAGTTTATAGCAGTTTCTCTGCAGTGGTATTTAAATGACTTATCAGTAACTGGTTTATCTGGTTTTAATGTACCATTGTGCACAGCTAACTCATCACAAATACTCCTAGCAATGTAAATATCCCATTCACACACGATTAAACATACTTGTATAACCTAAATTAGCAGCTGGTTAAAAAGACCATCATTAGGAGTAAGATAACCTGTACTAGCTGTTGTGTTCTTACAAAGTTTTTATTTACATGCACATTTAGTTGTTTAGCAGAGGATCTTCTCTCGCACATAAACGGAAGCAAATGTCATGAAGCATAAAAAAACTGCCCCAAAAAAGTCATTAGTTCTTGAAGAAGCCTGTGGGTACACCATATGTGCTGCCATATGACTCTCTCTCTCTTTCTGGTTAAAGCAATAAGAACTTTTTATTTAAGTATATGACAGAGTCAGGTTTAATTTGAACTGCTGAGATGGAGCAAATCCTGTTGAATTGTGTGTTGTTCACATCTGCGGTGGCAATTACCAGCAACACCCCTTGGCAAACTTTCTGTTATTTATTCTGTAAAGGATGTTCTTTGGATGCCAGAGCAAAATAGGGATCCCAGTGCAAAATGAATATTTAATTTTGTGGTTATAAATTATTGCACAGATCTCTTCTTTTGCAAGTCATCAATTATACATATTATTTAAAGTATTTATCATCATTGCAATGTAGTGTCTCTAACCAGATGAAAACACAAATGTTACTAGATGAGATACACAACACAAACAGCCAGTCAGGTATGGCATCTTATACATTTGTGTACCTCTGCTGGTGATCAGTGAAACTAGACCAACATGAAAATTTTCCATACCCATCTGAGACATCTGTGACATTGTATTTATCCTGGATGCTACCAAGGAAACTGCTGTGTTTTAAAGCAAATGAAGAAGAAGAAGAAGAAGAATATCGCACTTATATAGCGCTTTATCATGTATGGTCATACACCCCAAAGCGCTTTACAATCATGAGGGGGGTCTCTCCTCAACCACCACCAGTGGTGAATGTAAATACTTTAAAAAAAGTTTTTTCCTGACCCTTCTGATTCACGGCAAAAAGAGAAATTATTTACTCGTAAGGCCATTATGTATTAGGTTCTATTAAAATAGAAATAAAAAAGTGTTTTTTTTTTCCCCCAACTAGATTTTCACAATTAAAATGTAAATAAAAAAACAACCTTTAGATGTTCATCAATAATTCTAAAAGGCCAAGTTCTCTTTGTTTATCATGAAAGGAACTAAAGGACCAGTTCCCTCCTCCAGGACTAATGAGCATCATGTTTGGGGTTGTCAGCTGTTCCTCACCTCACTGGACAGCTGCAGATCATCTTCACTTAGTTGATTTGGTGACATCTGGGTGGACTCCTCAGATCAGATGCCTCCTGTGTGAGACTAACATCTGTGGACAACAGGAACAATGATCTGGAGGTAATGCATAACATGCTTCTTCATTTTTGATTGTATTGGATATTTCAAGAGGTTCATTTAATAACTCAATTTGGATAATGCACAGATTAATTTATTTACATAAAATGTATATATTTGACGCATACTAAAAAAATGTATTGCTCAATCACAAACAATTCATATACTTTTATTTTCCAGGGAAGTTTGTCTCTACCTTTTGTGTAATGTGATCAAGCGATGCTTCTGCACTGGTCTTCATGCCCAAAGTAAGCACCTTCGATATCAATGATTTAAAACTATGAGTGATTTTGGTGAGTTTCTGGTTTGGTATAGAATACGAATTCTGAACATTAAGATTTAAACCAGACTTAAAAACAATGAAATGCTAGAACTCAAAGGAGACAAAGTGGCACAGCTTTTCAAACACTGTGTGATTGTGCTCACACAGTCAACACAGATCTCCCGCAAGCAATGTGTGTTCACCAAACACACAAACACAGGGAGGGGGAGGAAAGAAACAAAAGGAAAGACTGAGCAAAGCAATAAACATTGCAAAAAAGGTTTTATTTTATGCTTAACAGTATTGCAATTTTTTTGCAAAGTCTTGCCGTTTTCCAGTATGAGTCACCTGCAGACGGATCGAACTCTGTGTCCTCTAACTAAAGATGGGAATGACTTATTTCCAGGTAAACATCTCAAAAAGAGTACATACATTTAGACTGTGGTGTTTTTTTTAACTCGATTCTCACTAATATCCCATAGGATTTTACATAATGGCTCAGTTTAACATTGCCGAGTTGGCCAGGAGAGGGACGGTGAAGAAGGTTCCTGGAACGGCATCTCAGCATATCGCATTTAGGATTGGCCCCGAGTTTAACTTTAGGATAAACACCAGGTAAACACCTCTGACAGAGATGCTTCACCAGGAGGAGACTAAAACTTAGGCTCGAGAACAGTGAGATATCCCAAAAGGGAAGCTAGAAGCTGTTCTGCCTGAATTATGACCAGTTATGGAGATGTTAAACTGCTTTTGTGTGGTAACAGTAATGTTTGCATGACATATTCATTTTGGATAAAAATATATTTGGACTCTGCTTCCAAGAATATATATTTTTTTATAAAAAGAAACCAGTAAATATTGCAAAAGATTTTATTTATTCAATGACTTGGAACTTGGCTTTAAGTGTGACTGTAAGTGTGATTTAGTTTCTTACAATAGTTCAATACACATTTATATACAATATTGCCAGTTAAGCTACAATCAAAGTCAATACGAGTGTCTCTGAACATCACAATTGCTTTCCTGAATTAATAAGTGTTGTCAAATTGATAAGCAAATGATTCAAGTACTTACTCATATAGACATTATATCAGCACTCTTTGAACACCTGCCTTGCTAATTAAATTTGAGAAATAGAACTGTTGTGGCAGACATGGAATATAAACCAGAAATGGAAAAAAAAAACTTTTAGTCCTTTGCCGTGTTCAGGGCAGAGTCTTTTTATGACAGCTTATAAGATTCACCAAACTGATGGTTTAGTTCAGTTTAGCCTTAAGGGTCCTCATTGGAGTGGAAGTACAGTAAAATATTTAAATTATTTTAAGTAATTTAAATAGTAAAATTTCTTAATTCCTATAAATTATTGTCCTGCATGGTTTACAATTTTTTATTATTGTTATTATATTTTAGTGCTTGACTGCATTTATATAAATGGAGAAAAATATGTTTATTATAAAAAATCATGTCATTCATTTCCATTACTTTTCCAGTTCTACAAACCAAAATATTAAAAATTTTCAGTGCAGTATGAAACAGGCATTATTTCCAGGTTTTCCAAGATTATAAGAACCCTGGAGATTAAAACTGACTATTGTTAATGTAAAAAAATCAATTAAGTAACAAGATTACATTTCATACTTTAAATAATCTTTAAATAATCCATACTTATGTCATCTTGTAGCTGCCCTGGAAGTGTGCTGAGGCCCCCTAGTGAGCCTGGGGCCCCTGATTTAGAGCCATTGTATTATTACTTTGCACAGTCATACAGACATGGTGTTTGCAATGCCCTGTTATCAGAAAATCTCTCACCCGGTAACCAAGGAAACGCTTGAGAATGACTTGTACCGTTGGCCTGTGCCGACATCTACTGGTCATTGATGGAACTTCCCCTGTCCATGGTGCTGAACTAGAAAACAAAATTATAATTATTACTATTAACATATTTTAAATGCATTGATAATGAACAATACAAAAATATTTCATAATTCCATTGAACATTCCAGCAGTATTTTTACATTTTTTGAGAACTGAGATAAAAATACTATGGTTCACGATTACAATAATTATTCAGGGGCATGGTATGGTATTACCATCTAATACCATTATAGTTCCATTAGATCACTGCAATGTTTTTTTTTTATAATTCTAATTATGTTCAGTGTGGTAAATTTCCATGTCATTTAAATATTGTAAAATATGTTATTGATTTTAATCAGTATTAATCGGATAAGTCCAGATATAATTCATATTCGTAATCTGGTCTAATTGAGTCTTGGTAATGTTCTTTTAATCAGATCTGCATTTCCCATGGGGCTGCCTGAGGAATTTGCATTTTCTGCAACCTATCGAATGAGTGGAAATACACAGAGTAAGAGCTGGAATTTGTGGCAAATGCAAGATCTGAATGGAAACGAACAGCTTGCAGTCAGACTCAACGGGGAGGCCCTGTCTGTGGAATTTTCCTACAGAACCCAAGAGAACAGACCGATGATGACTTTATTCCCTTTCCAAACACTTCTCTTCAATTCTCAGTGGCACAAGATTTTATTGCTGATCAAAAAAGGTTCTGTGAGCCTGATAACAGACTGCACAGCAACAGATTCACAGCAGCTGGCACCCAGAGGACAAGTAAACCTAGATGGATTCACGCATATTGGAAAACTGAAGGACAATTCAGGAATAGCTGTGCCGGTAAAATTTTCTTTCTTAGCCATATTTACAAATCTATTAATGTTTTTCCATAAGGTCCATAACTGTTCTAGTACTCTTGTTCCTCTAAGCCCTTAAAAATATAGAATATGTCCAAATCTTTCTTTCTTTCTTTCTTTCTTTCTTTCTTTCTTTCTTTCTTTCTTTCTTTCTTTCTTTCTTTCTTTCTTTCTTTCTAAAGCACTTCCACAAACTACCAGTTTATACAAAGTGCTGTTGAATCCAACAAAAAAGAAAAAAGAAATCATAAACATCAAAAAAACTGAAAAATACTATTGACATGGCTACATAAAAGCTATTGATAAAAGGTGTTTAAGCAGACATTTAAACACTGGTATCATTATGAGATATGAGTTTGGCTGTTTAAAGGCTCAGAGCAGACTGTCTCTTTAAATGGATTTGGATTTTTCCAGATACATTTCAGCAGATATGTGGGAATTCTAGCAGTGAGGTTCTAGTCGGACAGATGGCCTGCTTAAAACGTTTTTTCCTCACCACAATACTTGCAGTAATAAAATTTGCAATGTCCAGTTAGATGCAGGCAAAATATCTGTACTTCTCCTTCTTTTAGCCTAATTAGATCTGTTATGTCATAAAATCAGTTTTTAAGGTCAGTTTTTGTATAAATACACATTTTGCTTTATATGTTTGGAGAATTTCTGTATTTTTTTATGTAGGTAAACTTCATAGGTTGTAATTTACAAGTTTGTGGGTAACTGGTAGATAAAATTACTATATTTAACATTAAATATATACACTGCCATTCAAACATTTGATTCCTGAAAGTGTTTTTGAAAGAAGAAAGATTTCCTCCAAGGCTGCATTTATTTGAACTAATTAAAGTAAGCAGTATTATTGTAAAAAAATATTAGTACTGCTTTCAATGTTAATACATTTCAAATTGCAATTTATTCCTATGTTGGCAAAGCTGAATTTTCAGCAGCCTTTGCACCCATCTTCTGTGATTTACATTCCTTTTTATTATTAGTTAAACAGCTTTGCAGCCATGAAAACCATGGAAACCATGAATAACTTTCTTTTTTCAAGAAACTTGATGAACACAAAGTTGAAGAGAACAGTATTTATTTGTGAAATAGAAACCTTTTGTAACGTTATAAATGTTTTCACTGCCACCTCTGATCAATTTAATTCTTCCTTGCTGTGTGAAAGTATTCATTTCTTTCAAGAAAGAAAACTTTCTAACCCCACGATGGTTTAAAATCCCAGCATATATCTTTATATCAACAGGCATGAGGTCTGTAATGATCTCAGTAACTTTTGTGTAACTTTTAAATTAAGTGTCACCGAATGATATATGCACATATTATGAGCTTAATCTAGCACTACCGTCACCAAGAAAACTCAATTAAATTCATTGTTCTGCAAAAATAATTTTCAACTAAAAGAGCAGCATAAAAAGCAATTTTTTTTAACAAAAAACTAATCAATCTCTTTTTGAACACTGCACATTTTTGAACATAATAAGCCAATGATAAACAATTCAGTACACCCCGCAGGCTCACATTATCATGATGCTTTTTGATGGTTGTTTGTCTTTTGTTTCAGTTTGAGCTGCAGTCAATGCTGATCCACTGCGACTTAAACATCCCGCAGAGAGACACATGTGGCGACCTTCCTGCAAGGAGAGAGGTGAGACATGTCTAACATCATAATTTTAATTTAAGAAACTAAAAAACCCAAACTTTAAAAACTGGAATGTAATAGTACAGCTCTACTATTTTCCAGCATCCCCACTCTGTCTCCCAAAGACCAATTAGTGTTTGTTAACAGAGGTCAAATGTCACCGTCTAGTAAAATTTCCCGCCGTCTATTCGAATGTCTGCCGGACTCCTCCTCACACTCTGCTGCTGCCCTCCAATCACAGACTCAGAACAAAGCATATGTATGAGCACTCTGTGGTTATGGTCTCCCTTGAGTTCAGATAGTTGAAAGGGGATTTAGTTTGGTTTCTTGGTCGGGGAGTCCGTCAACCCAAGATCCCAGAAAACAGGGGCTTTTGTATCTTTGGGGAAATTATGGCTCGCGCTGCAGGAGTGCGCGGGCCCTTTTTACTGATTTTGTTGGAGATAACCATCATTTGCACGGCACAGGTAAATGCAACCATTCTTTGTTCTTTTCCTTTAGATATCTGAGGCAGAGTTTCAGGTGAGCACTTGTATTTTCAGCTTATGCAAGACTATTTGCATTCTTAAATAGAATCACAGATACTGTAGGAAACAGCTGCAGTGCAGTTTTGCATCTGTACGATCCATACGTTGTAAGATGCAAATGCACACCTGTTGCACGGCAGGTGTTTGAACTGTTTTCTAAAGCTTTTTAGCTTTATGCTTAAACTTTATGCTAACATTTTTTAGTCAATGGATCATTTTAGTTTTTCTATTGCATGAACTTTGCATTAATGAATCTAAAACATGTGACCTCACTGTAGGAATATGACCGCATTGTTTACTTACTATTTTTGAACAGAGGGCGGGAGGTGGCCCTCGTGGTCCTCCCGGTGTGCCTGGAATAGATGGTATTGATGTGAGTTGAATTTCAAAAATGTGAATATAATTTAAAATATAAGGCAATTCAGTGACCAAAACATTATGCATTATGATGGACTTAATATATGTTTTCTGGCTTTTTTTTGCAGGGTGAGAGAGGTGACACTGGTGAAGATGGTTCGGCTGTAAATATCAGTGTTTTTATGTCATGCATTGATATTATAATTTGCTACATTTAAGACATTTTTGTATCTTACACGCTGTCATTTAAACCCAAAGGGTCCTGATGGAGACCTTGGAAAACCTGGTTCTGCTGGACTTCCTGGATTACCTGGAGCTGATGTAAGGAAACACATTAAAAAACATTTTGGATTCTCTTCATAACATGTTATAATTGGCAGACTTCTTTGGGAGAAGCAAACCTCAGTTATGCAGAGTTTTGTCAATAGTGGGCGGCACTCTTAGACGGGTCAAAAATGCAGGGAATTTCTAATGCCGGACCAAAGCAAAGACCACAGGAAAAAGGTCTGTCCAGCAGACAGCAGGGTTTTTGTTTAAACACAGACACCTGAAGCCTGGACTTAATTAAAGTGGATTCCCTGAGAAAATGGAAGTAGGGGTCAAGAAAATATCCACTCTGGTTTGAGAGGTGTTGAATTACAGAAGTGCTATGGCTAATTAATTAGTCATTGGTTGGTTTATGTTCAAAACTGTGACTTAACAAAGTTTCATGCAGCAAACTGTCCCCTAAAATAACCTTTTTATTTAAAGTCAGTCGTCGATTGCTGTTGTAAGAGGTAATAATGTAACATTTACCCTCTGTGTTCTTCAGGGATTGACTGGCCCCATAGGAGAACCAGGCCCCGACGGCCCCCCAGGACAAAAGGTGAGCGACTAATGAGATCTGAGCTTTCTGCTTCAGTAGGAACCTGGGCTCAAATCAGTGTACTACTGACTGGCCTTACAGAGGGAATTATAAGTCTTTTCACATGACCACTAGTTCATAATCCTGTCTGTGTGCTCACTGATCTGTGCAGCCAAGTCAGGTTCACTCACTCAACGATGCTTAAACATAACACCTCACTCTGCCTGGGAAGATTCTCTGGCTTTATGTGATTTTCATAACACTAATTGTGCAGAAATCTGATTTTCAGAACAGTTTTTTTTGTATAAGTTGTGTGCCAAATTATGCAATATACACATATTCTATGCACTTTGTACTCAACTGTTTAGTATATGAATTGTAAAAGGTTATTTTGTCATCCAACACGGAGTATGATAGCTCCTTCCCATCCAATACATAATTATAGATATGATAGTTGAGTGCATTAAGTGTCCAATATTTCACTATTATTAACATTTTTATTTTTTTGGTTAATTGAGTACATCATTCTTTTCATTGTAAACACACTAGTCACACTGTTTATACTTAAAACAGCATAGAATAGCTTTAATAGGGACACACTTTTATACATATAACATTAAATGTATGTATAATGCAATTTTGTTTAAGTCTAAAAAGTGACTTTGTGTGATTCAAACAGGGAGAACCTGGCAAACCTGGACCCAGAGGAGGGGCGGTAAGCCTAATCTTGCCATCTTTCCACGTCGTTGAAGACTGTGTATTTAATAAAAACAGATAAGGAGTTGTAAACGGTCTTAAAGCTGATTTGTACTCAACACACGGCATCTTTGCCTTTAATGCTAACAGCTACAGTTAGTCAAAAGAAATCTACTCTTTTGAATGAGATTAGATTATTGTATTCAGTAAATATAAAGTGCTTTTGCATAAACATAACTCAAAAATGTGAGAAAAAAATTTATAATTAGAAAAACCTCTTTCTGTCTTTTTAGGGTGTTGGACCTGATGGACCAATTGTAAGTGGCTTTTGTTTTCATGTGTTAACTAAAAAAGCAGTGTGTGGAGTTGGGTTTTCTTTGGGTGGTGGAAACAAAAGTTTAAATTTGATGTTTGTTTATACAGGGACCACCAGGACCGGGAGGACTTCCGGGTGAGCAGGGGAAATTGGGAGCTCCTGTGAGTGACTCTTCTGATTGGTCTCTAGGTTTTTCCTTGTCCCTTGTCCCTTGTCCCTTGTCCCCCTGCCTTTTAGTTTTTTTGTTATATTTGTTTCTATACTGATTTCTAGGTGAAATACAAATCAAGTGTGTTCACTCAAATGCAAGAAATATATATTTTATGAAAATTAAAATAGATATATAAATAAAGAAATAAACTAGAAAAAAAATAAAAGTACACATTTATGATAAATAATAATAATAATAATAATAATGATGTACAGTTCAAATCTCACTCTGTCCATGAAAAATCAACAATGTTCATTGTAATGGCATGGAGCTGCTTCAATAGTTCAATCTACTTCCTCTCACGTCAGGCAAGGCAATGAGATATTTTAGTTTCATAAAGAACTTTTTTAACTTTAAATATTTACTTTGTTTTATTTCTGGTGAGCTATTACTGCATTGCTTCTCTTAATCTTGGTATTGTGTAATTCCAGTCAAAAATGACAAAAAAAAAAAGTAGCTACCAGTAAAAAGGTATTTATACATCTATTTAAAAATGTCATGTTTCCCTCTATATTACAGGGAGCCATGGGTGTGAGAGGGCCACAGGGGCCCCGTGGACCAACAGGCCCCCGTGTGAGTATTACTGTGATGAAGAGCAATAATCTGTTTAATCCTGGGAGAAAAATATCAATCACTTCATTCTTACACCAACAGAAGTCTTTTTAAAAAGTCAGATCATGATAGAAATAATGATTATGTTAGATAATAAGGTATAGAATTGTAAGTTAGATGAGATGAGGTAAAAACTGTACATTTTCAATTTAGAATGTGTGACTGAGACATTAGTATACACAGACTAATTGGGAACATCATGTAGAGCAGCAGTTATAATTATGAAACAACAGGGTGGCACAATTGCTTTTTTAATCAACTAATTGCCCTTTAATTCCTTCAAAAGAAGTGAAATCTGTTCTGAAG
This sequence comes from Enteromius viviparus, assembly GCA_032353835.1. Taxonomy (NCBI): domain Eukaryota; kingdom Metazoa; phylum Chordata; class Actinopteri; order Cypriniformes; family Cyprinidae; genus Enteromius; species Enteromius viviparus. The sequence continues at coordinate 20,694 of JAUCNO010001202.1, forward strand.
TATCTGTTCTGTTTGTTGAAAGGGTGCTGCAGGGATGCTGGGTGGAACGACTGAACTGGTAAGAGGATATTTTACAAACCATATGAAAGCCATATTGTTTTCAACATCCACATCAAAATATGTTGTGATAAACTCTATATTGTTTTTCTGATATTAAGTGTCCTAACGCATGCCCACCTGGTTCTCCTGGTCATCCTGGCTTGCCTGGAATGAAGGTATATTTTCCTGTAGATACCTGTTGTAATTCAGAAGGAATTAATATAAATCAATATATAATTAAAAGCAATAGATATTTTAAGAATTTAAAGAAATTAAAACAAATTCTAAAATATAATTATTATTCTTTTATAAATACATATAAAATAATTATTATGGTTAATATTTTATATTAAAAATAAATGCCTATGCTTTTGAATATGTATTTCAAATAATATATTCCTGTCTTCCTGTCCACTGTTAGGGTCATAAAGGGGTGAAAGGAGAATCTGGAGAGCCTGGTAAACAAGGACACAAGGTAAGAACTTTGTTTTAGAAAAAAAAACTACATGTTACAAGGGAGGAACCAGAAGAATCTGGGTTTTGAGTGAATGTGTGTGTTTTTGAAGTCAACATCTGAATATGAGTTAAGTAACAATTGGTCTGCTGTAATAAAAAAACCTTGTGTTGCACTTAAGACATTTTTTTCTCCAACTGTGACATTTTTGAGATTATAAGGTTTCTTTGAGGTTTATTTCTAATTAAGGACTGATGGTCGGGCTGAATGAATGTGCAGGATGTATTTAAATGCTGTCTATCAAAGTTCTAAAGAAATAAACTCTATTGATGCATGAAGAACAATGAGGGATTTAAGTGTTTAAGTGTAAGAATTACGGTAATAATGCAGTATTACGCTTTATCTGTCTGTCTGTCTATCTATCTAGTCATTGTGTATTTTGGATTTCAGTGTCTTAAAAGCTCTCTTTCTCTTTGTAGGGAGAGGAGGGAGATCAGGGGGGATCTGGAGAGGTCGGAGCTCAAGGCCCAACTGTACGTGCATTTCCTGTTTATTACTAAACTGATCCAGCAGTGATGTCTTGATCTGGTCTTAAAGCCTTGTTCCCATTATGTGCTCTCAGGGACCGCAGGGAATTCGAGGTTCCACCGGTATGATTGGTTCCAAAGGAGAGACGGTAAGATTTTGATTAAATAAGCAGTTAAGGTAATATTTTGCCTGTTCTTTTTAAAATATCCATTTGTCTTTAGTTTACATCACAACATAAAAGGGAGGGACATTCTCATTCTAGAGAGCTGTTGATTGCATAAATATTTGTATACACTGTGAATACAAGATGAGAAATCAATATTTCTGTTAATTTTTAATGGAAGGGGAAGACTACATTGTAAATGCATTTATATAAACTAAAAGTCATAATCTGATTTAGATTTTATGGGTTCACTATTTGGAGACTCCGAAAATCGCATAAGTTTCTTTATGTTAAACATAAAAGATATTTGAAAGAATTTTGAAGAACCGAACTGAGTTCCCACTGACTTCCAAAGTAAGGAAAGAAATACTGTGAAACTCAGAAGAAAGCATTCTTCAAAATATCCTCTTTAATGTTCAACATAGAAAAGAAACTCATGATGACAATTTTTTGGGCAAACTATCCCTTTAATGCAAAAAACAGATATAAAAAAGCTGATAACAAAGAAAAAAATGTAATACAAAACACTGAAAAAAAAATCTTAAAATAAGTAATATGTAGTTATTTTTTACAGGGGCCTCGAGGTGTTGATGGGGACCCTGGACCTCAAGGTGTTGCAGGAGCCATGGTAAGTTCAAAAAGAAACTAATCTAATCTAAAGCTGTAAACAATCATGAAAACAGGAAAGTTCTGCCTCTTATTCACTTTTAAGGCTTTGAAGACAGTCTGCTTCAGCAGTAGGCATAACTTGAAGTTGATGTCTTGAGCCTTGGGTGTAAATAAACAAATCAATATTAGCAGATATCTGAAGTGTGTGCTTCTTTTTATCTAGGGGGATCGAGGCCAAAGAGGAGTAATGGGAGAAACTGGGCCTAAAGGCGAACAGGTATGTGTACAACTATAATAACAACAAAAACTGCACACATTAGAAGTTTAGGAGGTTTTTGTTACTTAAGAAGCCTTTGAGAAGTTGCCTATTGTAAATGGGATTTTGCCATGTAGGACATGATCCAGATTCAATATCCTTGTTAGTCCTGAAATAACATTCAAACAAGGTTGGTCCAGGAACATGCCCTATTTGGCTATATCCTGTCATACTAAGGGTAAAATGTAAGGATTTGAGTAAATCTGATTTAATTAAATTATCTATTTCTGCAGGGACCTCAAGGGCCAAGAGGCAACACTGGTCTTCCAGGCCCGAAGGGAGATGGTGTATGTGGTTTACCATATAAATAACTCTCAGTTCCTTTAATGACAATGCAGACAAATGCTGCTGGTACCACGGTGGTGTCAGTTGATAAGATGATAACAACATGAAAAATATGGCAGTATGGTACTTTTTGTCAGTGTAGATAAAATGATTTACTTGAAGAAATGCTTGTATGCATCCAAAAAGCACCAATCTGTGTCTTTCTCCAGGGTTTGCCGGGTGTGGATGGACGTGAGGGAATCCCCGGCATGCCAGGTGCCAAGGTACGGCAAAATCTGGCTTTTGTCACTCAAACATGGTCATGTAAAAAGTGTGACAGTGGTAATAATGGCAATTTTTTTTTCTTTTTTACTTATTATAGGGTGCTGGTGGAAAGCCTGGAAGGCCTGGGGAGGTTGGCCTTCAAGGGCTCCCTGTAAGTCTTAATGTAGAAATAAAGAAATGCATTCAATAAATGACTGCCAGTGAATAATGAAGTTTAAATACAGTATGTTCAACCGTTTGAGGTCATTACTGTTGTTCTGTGTTTTTGATTAAACTGGCTTCAGTGACGTCTTTCAAAAACTTTAAAAAGTTAACTTTAAGTGGTCGTGTATGCTATGTTTTTCCTCCTGTCTACAGGATACAGAATGAATCACTTAAATTTGATCCTTGTCAAACATACATAGTTGAATTCTGGCCTTTTTGTTAGAATCTCATGTTCAACCTGTCTCCGTTAATGCTATTTAGCAGATAAAAAAGTCAATCATTTATTTCGATTTCACTTTTGCGCTCCATTTCATGGCAGATTATAAAATACTTCTGACTTTATCCAACATGATGTCAGGTCGTTAGATTCGAGACTGTTCAAATGCACCCCTTGGATCGACTTTGATCTAACAGAAAAAAGAGAAGACATTTTACCTCCTTCAGGAGTTGTAGCCTTGACAACTGAATTTTAATATTTAGTGACTTTTATTTCATGCCTGCAGGGTTTACCAGGAAGCCCAGGACCAAAAGGTGGAGGTGGAGAGAAGGTGAGAAATGTTGCTAAATTTATCTGTGCTCGGTGCAAAGTCATCACATTTTTAACTGACAATTAAGCAAAAATAATTTTCCATATGTCTCAGAACCCCTGTTATAAAAAGCCATTTGTAGGTTGGTTTTAGCCTTTTTTTCAGTCTAAACATTCAAACTGTTAGAGATACTCTGATAATTATTTTAAAATAATGACTGATGACTGATAAATGGCTGACATTAAAATCTACATTAAAAATGCATTAACAAAACACTAAAAACTAAAATCAACCATTTAAAGTACTACACATGTATTTTGGTATCACAGAATTATAATACAGTATATAGGATATATTCATTTTGAAATGATTACATTTAAATGCTATTTTAAAATGAAACATATTTTTTGATAAGTCTAATAAAAAATGCAAATAGCCTATTAAGATATTTTTTAAATAAGAGTGGAAAAAATCCAATATCAGCTAATTCAAAATAATAAAAAAAATCTTTATTACCAGCCAATAACTGATATAAGAGCAATGCATTGTGCATCCCTAGTTGTTGTTTTTTTTTCTGAAAAGTGTGACACTGTTGCTTTTTTAGCATTGTTTTAGCCAGTAGCATTGGCAACTTTCAATTTGATGGCATTTTAAGCTACCATGTCATGCGCAATCCTCTGCCTGTACGTAATTATGAACACAATATGACAAACTTACTCCAATTGCAGGGTAATGCAGGACAGCCAGGCCTCATCGGTACCATGGGATCTACTGGTAAACCGGTAGGTAAACCATCCAGTGGTTTTGGTATTATATGCAAGAATAGATTATCTGACACTAAATGTCTCTGTTCAGGGTGAGCGCGGAGAACAAGGAGAATTCGGACCCATTGGGCCTATTGGACAACCTGTGAGTACACAAAGCTGTAAGACTAATGGACAGGCTACAGTACATGTGTCTGTATTTACTCACCAAGAAATATTTCCCAAATGATGATAGTATCCTTCTGTTTAGGGAGACCGAGGAGATCAGGGGCCACCTGGGCCAATGGGAAAACCAGGAGCCAGAGTAAGTGCATAATGTGTATAATGATATGGTTGTGGTATCAAAAGCAAGCATCTTTATACTTCACTTTCATCATGCAAATTACTGAATAAGTAAAAGCCCTTGCCTCTGTTGCTCAGAGGTTTCTCTTTGAGGCTCAGCATAACAATCTGTTTTAGATGTTTCTCCTTAAAAAGAAAGAAAAATAGACACAAATTATATAAAATATTCGCTAGCTGTACAATTAATGTGGATAGTATAATTCCAATTAATTGCTCTTGAAAGAGTTTAATGAGAAATGTTGGAGTTCAAATGGAAATGTGCAGAAATATCCAATAAGCAGTAAACTTCTGGTTTCATATCTCTTATAGTAGTATATACACTGTAAGAATAATCACTCTTAATCATTATTGTTTGACTTGTCCAACAAAAAATCAAAACATCCATAAAGCACATTCATTTTGACTGCAAAGTGAAATATTATTTTAGAAAAATGCAAACTTAAAAAGGAAAAAAAAAATCTCAGTTTTGCCTGTCAAGTCAATTCATCTTGTTTGTTTAGATATTTAGTTCCTGGAATAAGAGACAAACATAAAGAATAAGAAAATGATTTTACGCTGTGTTAGGGAAACTACTTTAAAGACAACATTAAAGAGATCTCATTTGCAATTTTTCTTTCCTATAAGCTGGCAGCAAACCCAAAGTTCAAAACAAATCATAGGCAGCGCTACATTTAAATTATTCTATTATCCCTGTGTTCAAAGAAAAAGCATCCACTAAGCTCAATCGCTTTTACTTATTTAGATGGTTTGGTGCGCAGTGAATTAAAAAAACTCTTCACTAATAGTCTTTTAGGGGAATTCGTGACTTTTATATTATGCTAATTTGAGGGTCAATACAAGGCAAATAGTCATAGTACTGAAATACAGACACTGCGGGTAAGAAGGGAAGCACCATGCTGTGGCCCATGAAAGAGACTGGAGCCATCGGTCTCTGTCTTGAATGGGATTTCACCTCAGTTTTCACAATAAAGAGTAAACAGTCAAAAGAATGTCTCACAGCAGTGTCTCTCAAACTGCCCTCTGTTCCACTGCCATTCCCATGAGCACACATTTATCTACACGCACAAACACTCTTCCAATGCTTATGTGAATACTGTAAATAAACTGTAACTTTTATATATATTTTTAATTATACACAATTTTTTTATTATTATACACAATGAACACACAATGTCTTTTATCATCAACAGTTCAAAGTTTGAAACACAACTTTCAATAGATCTCCATTACGTTTTAATTTAGTTAACAAACAAACAAAAAAAGCTTAAGGCTTGAATAATTCTGACCACAGGAATATGGAAGAAACATTTACTGTGTGTTCTGGTCACACTACAAAAAATAGATTTTCTTTCTAAGTTTTATATATACCATGTGACCATGTTATAGTTCAGTGTTTATGTTTTAGTAAATCTGCTAAAATGTCAACAATTCTGTGTTTTTCTGTCAATATGGGGTGCTGTGTGATGAACTTAAATTATTTTAGCAAATCGCTGCATTATAGCAAGGTGTGAAATATTTAAGGGCGTCTGAATACTTTCCGCATCCACTGTATATACATATAATATTATATTATACATATGCTTTCAAGACAAATCAGGATGTGCAGGATTTGCATGAGAAATTACAGTTTTGCCAATGGGCTCATTGCATAACAGTTTCCAATAACAATCGTTTAATTTCTTAGAAAACAAGACTTCATGTGTTAAATTTGCATTCCAAATAAAAAATATATCTTGATTTAAGGATGCTTAGATATCTGTGAAAAATATTTTTTCATTTAATGCCACTAACTTTCTGCTTAAAACTCAAGAATCTCAGAAACCATATCATTTTGTGACAACTTGATAATATGTTCGAAGTTTAACTGTATATCGCTTTTATAATGTATATAATTGTATAGATTTATCCTGTATAAATTTTCTGTAAAAAAAACGCATCCTTGAAATGACTTTGACATGACTGTTGGACAATGAATTAAAAGTTTGTAACATACATAATCTGTAGATTAAATCAGCAGTGCAGGAAACACTGGTGTACATGCACATACCAAATCTATCAGCATTTGCCACTTTGTCCTGATCTTGCATTTTCTCAGACCGCGCTCACTTTTTAAAAATGCATGAGTGTTTTTGCAGGGAAACTGAAGGATTCTCCAGCCTTTGCTCTTTATTGACAAAGGTTTTTGAACCTTTCCTATGTGTTTGGAATACCTGCAGTGAGAAAGAAGGAATAAAAAAGACATCAACTAGAATTTTACAGTAAATCCCAGACTCTGACTGCATGCCGTCTTACATTGATTCTCTTTTCAGGGTCCTAAAGGTGACTTGGGCTTGCCTGGACTTCCTGGACCACCGGGCCTGCCAGGAATAAAAGGAGATAGGGTGAGGATGTCTCTGCATATTGCGTTTAAAGAGATTTTTGTCATTTCAAAATCCTTGTAACCTTTTCAACATGATTTAGTTTCCTGGTGAACTGACCCTGACTTACTGCAGTCAGGAAATCCAAAAAGTGTTTGCATCCCCTATTCTATATTTATTAAGGAACAACAAAGTGTACGTGGAGTTCTGCTACATAAACATCCCTGTAACTAGTACAAAAAGTCATCTGCAGCTCTTTAAAAACCCAGTTATTTTCAGTTAAATATTGGAGGGAATGAATTTCTGAATGTGTTATTACACAGGGTGAATCAGGAGAACCTGGACCAAAGGGAGAACAGGTAAGATGATTCACATTATCAGCAGAACTAAACCGAATACATAAGCTATCTTAAAGGTGCAGTGTGTAATATTTAGCAGGATCTATTGAGAGAAATGCATTTTCAGAGGTGTACAAAGACCTTACACATTTAATTGGTTTGTTTTTATTAACTTACAGTAGAATGAGTTATTTATCTAGGGGTCTCCTTACATAGAAGTCACCATCATGTTTTTTACAGCAACCGTCAAAGTAACAATAATATTTGCAATAGCTTATCAATATATTGAATATTTAAGTCAGTTTAATTCATTAATTTACCTTTGTTAAGAAACTTCATTGCTGGCTATCTCCGCTGTCTTAGACTAAGACATCTTAGCCCTGTATCAGCCACCGTAGCTTCTCTAAAGGGAGGGGTGAGCGGGGAACCAGCTGTTGGATGCAGTTCACAATCTCAACTACTAGATTCACACACTGCACCTTTAAAAACTAACGTAAGAAAGAGTTAGAAAGACTCAGACAGAGTCCCTGTGTGCATACCGTCAATCCTAAATTCAATGTGATATTATTAGTCGTTTTCAATAGTATTTAGGGCAGAATGAGTGGGTAGTATGTACATTGGGTCGCAGGCTCAATTCGTAAGCAAAACTATTTATTCAAGACGTTTTACAACAACATAACTTTTAAATATGAATGAATCTCCCTCATGGTGATGTGTTTTATTGTAGGGCGCTCAAGGTGACGAGGGAACCGCAGGAGACAAGGGAGATGTTGTGAGTAGCTATATACAATTACATTACTGAAAATAATATGAATGCAGTATGCTAACATGAGATTTTTGAGATATTGTAATGCACTTTAATTCTCTTGCTGCTTCTACACTTAGGGTGACCCTGGTCAAACAGGAGCTAAAGGCGAAGTGAGTTGTTGGATTATTTTTCTTTCATTAATATTAGTTAATTTTTGATGGTGGTCTACTGGGCGGTTGGCTCTGATTTTAGACGTCCATGATTTTTTGGACTATTTCTTACTAAAATTATTTACTATGTCAAGACACTAGTATTACATTACATCTATGCATGCACCTCTGGTGTAAATTCAGGTTGGTAACCAAGGGGATCCGGGTAATAGAGGACCAGAGGGAGCCCGTGGGCAACCTGGCATCGAGGGGCCTCCTGGTAGTTCTGGACCACGTGGCATGCAGGGTAACAGAGGAGCTCCAGGACCTCGTGGCACACAGGGACCAGCGGTATGTTAGCAAACATTCAAAGACAGACCAATTACACTTCATAAGCCAAGACTGTGTACGGTTATAAAAGGTTACGCCTGTCTTTACATATAAATATAAAGACATATTTCTTGGTCATTTTAATGTTTTGTTGCACATTATCATGGTTTCACTTTGTATGTCCATTACAGTTCATAGGTTTTTTTTAAAGAAAAAATAGTAACACTTTTTGATAAGGTTCATTAATACACAAAATTAGTTAACATGAACTAAGACTGAAAAATACTTCTACAACATTTATTAATCTTAGTTAATGCTAATATCAGAATTTACTAATGCACTATTCAAATCATAAGTTGTGTTTGTTAAATTAATTAACGCACTGTGAACTGTTTATGTTGCTATTTTTTAGCTTATTCAATGTGTTTTTTTCATTATGAATTTTTGGTAGCTATATTGTTGATATTTTCACATTTTGTGAAAGACCAGAGGAAAAAAAGGTAACACTTTAGAATAGCGGATGGTTATAAGTCATTTATAAGAGATTAGTTAATGATGAAATGTACATCTACAAA
>JAUCNO010001203.1:8221-18682 GCA_032353835.1 Enteromius viviparus
TTAATTAACTAAACATAATAATCACTTATTAATCATTTGTGAATGTTTTGTAGATGTACATTTCATCATTAACTAATATCTCGTAAATGACTTATAACCATCCGCTATTCTAAAGTGTTACCAAATTTTTGTATATAACTATGATTGGATTTATATGAAAGAACAGAGTCACATACACCTAGGATGCTTCAAAATGCAAGTAAAACACAGACTAAGTTTTATTTTTGGGTGAATCATCCCTTTAATGCAGACCATGAAATGTCTGGCTCTGTGAGATAAAAGTTCGAAAATTTTAAATAAGAGGCAAAAAACTTCTACCTGATCACAAATGTGCAGAGCGAATATCAGTGTAATGAATCCAGTGGATGGGTATTTGCCATGTTTCTGCAGCCAGCTTTCATATACATATTTCATAAATTCAGGATGGATGATCATCACCTTAAAAGACAATATTAAAAAATAATCACTTAATCATGCAGTTCAGTAAAACTGTATATAAATATGCGAAAGACAAAAGTTGTATACTGATTGATATGATTTTTACCTTGTCTTTGTTAGCATTTACTGTAGCTTTCACCCTGGTGTACGTGCTGAAGAAACACAAAGATTTATTAAATTAAGATAACTGGCGTAAAGTGTCTGAAGGCCCGTTTCTCTAAAATCCACAAGTGAATATTGATGAAACAATCTTACCGTGTGATTTGTTTGGTGGTGAAGGCACTGAGGAGCCAGCGCATGTCTTTGATCTTAAAGGGCAGAAGAATCAGGTGGGTTGAGTTTCCTACATCCACAGCACTCTCAGGGTAGATAATCCGGTGAGTGGTCTTTGAACCCACATCCTTCTCATAACCTTTTATTGGACCCTTATTTATCCTGAGCATGAAAATGCATTTTAAAAATCCTCTTTAAATACAGTCTCAGTACTTCAAAGTCGAAAATAGCTTACCTTATGACAAAGTCATGAAGATCTATGAGAGGCCCATAATGAGATCCCAGCAGGTTCCCAGAGTTTCCCACCACAGCACAGGTCCTGCAGCGATCTGGCCCGGCGTCCGAGTAGTGCTCTTCGTCAGGGAAGAAAGAAAACATCTGATCCACCACATCTGTGTAGTTAACCTGAAAGGCCTCAGTTTGTAGACCCTATACAGATGTTAAAAGATATGATCGGATTGGAAGACACATTTTAAAATGAAAACAAATAGCAACCTTAGTTTAGCTAATAAAGTATTCCATTAAATAATTACATAGAAAACGCAGAAATGGGTATGGTTCTATTCTTAATATCTCTATTTGTAGGAAGAACACATGGGTGACTGTTGATCTGTGCTGCCACCATGTGTTTAACAATCACAAATTCTGCTCTGGAAAAAAAAAAACATTGCCTTTATTCTTAACGGGAATCTTATTTCTCATGAAAGAGTTGAGATACATGTCAAGAACTTGCTCTTGTTGTTTAGAGTCATATATAGTAGCATACTTTTTAGTCCAGAAATAATAAAAAAAGGAGTGGCCACGGTATTGTCAGGAGTTACAATCATCGTTTAAAACAGTAATTAACAAATTTGTAACAAAATGCAATTAATTTTGTACATTTATTCAGTCTAAAATAAGCTACGGTTAATTTAAGGGTGGGTTAAGTTGAATCAAATTGACTGTCAACGTTGTTTTAACTTGTTAAACTGATTTATTTATTTGTTGATATGGTTGTTTTATTATATAAGAATTTTGAAAAATAAAACAGTTGAAATATTAAAAACTATCATAACACTACAGTGTATTTAGTTTCGTGTTAAACTTACTTGAAAGAAAAAAAAAAAACCTTGTACCAACTTTTTTTTTACTTGAATTTGTGATCAAACCATAGTTTCCCCTTGATATCTAAACATCTGGACTGAACTCGCTTACCTTCCACCATCTGTTGACGTCTGTCCGTAACGCACTGTTTCTTCTATTCAGCAGAAATGGAACAGTGGGGTTAAACCGCAGGAAGAACCAATCACTGTCGTTCAGATCCGTGACACATTTATCACAAGCGCACAGACCTCCGCTGGTGAAATCGATGGATGATTTGAGGATCACCGCATTTTGGAAGAGGATGAAAAGAAACAAGATGCCAATTGTGAAGAGCACTCTGATGTACGAAAACCTCCGTTTAGGGAGTAGGCCTATAACCATTTTTCCAACTGGCTGAAGAGGGTTTGAAATCCTACAACTGGAAATATACACACAAAATGAAAAGTTTTACATTATACCTACTACAACTAACATTATAAATTTGCTTGGTCTAAAACAAATGTAAAGGAAAGCTGTCGCCTAAAGATCCAAGTCTGTGGCAACAGAGAACATGAAAAAATGTGACACATGAAAACGGTGAGAAAAAAAAAAAGAAAAAAAATCACTACTATGATAGTCAAAACGTAAGGACTGAGTTCCTGTGAGCGACCTAAACGTTGCTATGGTACCTAAATAAGCAGCATTTGGCTCCTCGGGGGAACAGATAGTCCTTTTAAAGAAGCAAGCTGCTTGTAACTGCACTTAAGCAAATAATCGTCCAGAGCACCAGTGACACACGGGTTTAAATTTTAGTTGTAACACGAGTTACATTACAATATGACTTTTTCCTAAATAACAAGTACATGAATACATATTAGGCTACTTTTTAATTTTGGAGTAATACAATAATTACGTCAGTTACTTTGTTTTCTTATTTATTGACTGACAAGTCTCCTGACCCCATGTTGGAAGAAAAAAATGCATAGGCATGTTAGGTGTGTGAAGACAGTGTAGTTCAAGACCAAATGTGTATTATTCACTCTCAAAAAACAGAATTAATATTATTAAAATGAATTAAAATAAACTCAGAATATGATGCAAACCTGCAAAAACAAGTTACATCAAATGCATCTAATCCAATTTGATTAATCAATGTCTTTGCTGCTGAGCTTTCAGTTCAACAATACTCAAAATGATGAAGCACAATAGTTAATTTTTTGAAGTCATTTTTGCTTATTTTTATTGCTGAAGAGTATTGAACTTTCTTCCCATGTATTCTACTTTACAGATGTGAATTTACTTTTTCAGCCTGAGGTTTATTCATTACCCTTGTGTGACTTCTATATTTGCTATTAATAGAACTTCTTATATTAAAAACAAACCCTCAAGCTCTGCCTATATTTAGTTCCCTAAATGTTTTCCAAACATCCGCCGTTGCTTAGTAACATCCTCAGAACGTTCCGAGACAATCACAATGTTGAGTTCTTTAAATCGTTGGAGGATGCTATTTGGACCTTCACAGTACATTCATTGTTTTTAACATACAGTAAGATGTTCTATTTATAGCAAATGTAAAAGCACACCAAAAAGTGTCACCAATAAACCTCAGGCTGAAAAAAAGGTAAATGCACATATTTAAAGTAGAATACAGGAGAAAGTTCAATACAAAAAAAAAATCCCCAAAAACCAATGTAAGTTTTTTAAAAAGTCATTTTTGCTCGTAAGTCTGGTTGAACTGGATCATCAAAGGTCAGCAGCAAAGATATTGGTTAATAAAATAAGATTAGATGCATTTGTGTAATTCAGTTGTGGGTTTGCGAGTTTTTTTTATTCGTTTTGATGAATACTAAATCCATTTTTTGAGAGTGAGATGAATTAATGCACATTCACATTTAGTCTTACCTGCTACTGATATTACAATAGCCAGTCTTACCAGTTTATGTGTTCTGGCTCTTTATTTGTATTCATTTATTTATTTTATATATCAAAATATATTAAACGTGCAAGAGGATCTGCGTCATATCGCGTTGGCTAAAACACACAAAGGAATGCGTTGTGAAAAATAATCACAGACATGGCATTTGGACTCTAGAATTATCACAGAGGTTGTGAGAGAAAAACACAGACATGGCAGATTCAGATGGGATTAAAATCACCATGTACGTCTGAAACAAAGCATTCTCTAACGACCCCCTGTAAAATTAGTAAATTTACTCCCAATAGGGCTTTACTTTAAGTCATTATTTAGGTAGCACACATATACCAACATGGGGTCAGGAGACTCGTCAGTCAATAAATATTTTTTGAAAAAGTAACTCAGTTAGGCCTATATTACTCCATAATTAAAAAGTAATGCGTTATTTTACTAGTTACTTAGAAAAAGTAATATTACGTAACTCGCGTTAATGCGTTACCTCCAACACTGGTTAGGGGACCATGTTTTATTTAATAATTTGATGTTTTCAAAAAATGTCCTTGGGACATACCCACTGATGAGACCAAAAACTAACCAAAATGGAACATCCCCCTAAAGTCACTGAGCACTTTTATAACCAAAAGACAAGGTTTTAGGAACGTCCCTAATGTGCTGTAAAGGTTTGGGCCTTTCGTCATGCACCTTAGGAGAACTTTTAGAGACTGTTGTGCAAGGTTGTAAGAACGCCCCCTACTATACGGGCAGTGATGTGTGGCACTTTATTATCTAATATTAATTAAATTAAAAATGTAAATTTAATTTGTTTAAAACTAACACTCTACAAAAATGTTACATTATTTAAAGTTGGTTAATGCATTAACATGAACTAAAAATTAGCAATACATTTTTTACAGTATTAATCTTTATTTAAAAAAAAAAAAAACTACTACCATAAAATATACCTTAGAAGTATTTTTGAGCAAATGTTAAATACAAGTTATTGGTTACATTAGTTATGATAAATGGTATAAACCTACCTGTTTCAGCGATAATCAAGAATATGTAACTCTGGCTGACGTGTAGATCTGTTTGTGATATGAGGGGAGGTGTTTCTTCTGAAGCACACACCTTTTGATCTGTTCAATACTTAACCAATGTTTACCAAGAAAAACTCAAACATTAAGTGCAAAGTTTGTGGATATTAAAAACATCTTAAAACCATGGAAATTTTTGATATTAATTTGTGTTGCTTTTTTAACATTTAATCTCTGTAAATGGGGAAAAACTATCATGAACAAATAGTAAATGTAATGGGAAATTCAATGGGTGCTGAACCAAGATGTAGGAACCATGTTCATATTGTGAAAAAAAAAAAAAAAAGCAAGCTAAATTTATATTTTCAGTATTCATGATATTATCTGACTGTTATTTCTGAAAATGCAATTTTTGCTAAATTGCATTCCCATAACAGTGATTTTGTTTATCATTGATGTCACTGCAACACCAACAACAAACAAAGGATTATGCTATTAAATAATTTTGTTTATTTCATACTGGGAAAGGTTTAATTTTTAACATTAAGTGTAAGCAAATAACTCGTTGAATGCCATGTCTGATTTTCAAAAAAAAAAATATATATATATCAGGATTTTTCTTGACTTAAAAAGTCATAGGCTACATCACAGTAGGTTATTGTAAACCACAGAAATTTAGCCTGGATCTGTCCTCACAAGACCAAATGCACGGTTTTAGTACTGATGCACAAACGGTTTTTTCTCAACTCTGTTCATTTACATAAACAGGGGCGGACTTACCCATTAGGCAAAGGTTGGGGTCGTTTGTGGGCGTTTCTCAATTTCTGGGCATTTTCAAACCGCTGAGTGTTTCTCAACCATGCAATCAAAATGATCCCCCGACCTAACTATACCCCTAAAGCTACCCTCACTATGAAGTCGGCCAATCAGTAACATGGTGTGAAAACGCCCCATTACAGTTGCTGCAGAGACCCATACTTGACTGCCTCCCCACAATGCTTTTCATTTACGAGATGCGCGTGAATCGCGGATACGTGGACGGTTGCTATTTACGGTGACCACCACGACAACGTCTACGTGTCCAAAGTTAAACGTGCTTCTTGTAGTGAACGCATCTGAAGCTGACCGCCGCACGAGCTGCGCACGTCTCTCGGTGAGCAGCGAGCGGATGAAAGGAGCTGCGCTTTCAGTTAAACACGCATGTTTTTCTGTGGCCCGACGTTTTCCACCTTCGAAAAAGAAAGCTTTTGAAAACTCCGGGACTAGGTTTAAAGCCAGTGCAAACGAGGATGTGCACTAGTGTAAACAGCGCCTGATTTTACATGCAAGCACAGCTATTGTCATCATATTCCAGTAGACATCATTATACTTTCCATTACAACCAATAAAATTATATTACAATTATAACCACTGAATCCGTTATATTTTCTGCTGCGTTTTGGGCATGGTTCTATTGTTTTTTTGTTTTTCCTGCAGGAATATTGAGATTTTAGAAACGTAATAACGCAATGCAAATAATAAATACCAGGATGCGTCTCAAAACACGTTCAACACCACGTCAGAAATGGCCTACAAAAGTTTAGAAACAAGTTCCGGATGGCGCAATTAACGAACAATGGTCGGAAATTGTAATCAATCTTAAGAGTACACAAAGTAAGATCTCTATGCAAACACGTTTGACTGATTAGTTCAGTGCGATTAGTCTGAGTGATTCTTTCGACAATTTGTTATAGCCATATTATATTTCAGACTGATAAAGACAAATGATTTCTAAAAAAAATAATAATAATTCTTGGGTCGCTAAATCTCAAGTGATAGACAAGGACAGTAGTTTACTCGATCAAAAGTGCATAAAATCCTCAAACTCTATTGTCTAGAATAGATCTTTCACAATGCATGGCTTTATACAAAAGGAAGCGATTGTGGTGAAATTATATAAAGGTGCTACAGAACCAGGAAGGTTATATCAACACACCTCACCTTTACATCACAAACTGAATGACACAGCACTCTTTCTTTTAAATATTAAATCTAAATTTTCTTTCAACTTTTTAGATGGCCCCTAAAGGTTTCATGTTACTGAAGTTTGTGTCACAAACAGAAGTGTAATTTTACCGCAATTCTGTGGCTCACATTAACCTACTTGCATTTAATATTCATTTTACAAGTCAGGAAAAAATCATTTGACTTTATTTAAACCACGACATTCAACAAGTTATTTGCTTATTAAACAACCATTTTAGACCACCTAAAATTTAAAAGTGAACATCAACACAATATCTATCTGCTTTACAGACGTTTTCTGCACCTTGTGTTGTGAATATGTGCTAATATGATGTGCTGACCTGATTCTGGACCATTGTGAGCATTTGCATGTCTTGATAACTGGTATGTTTCTAGCTGTTTTGTCACACCTCTCCCTTTATACCAGTCACACCAATTTAGTAATGATTGCAAGCAGCTGTGCATCTGGAGGTTAAGTAAAAAGGGTTTTAGTCATTGCTAAATAAAATGAATTTAATCTAAAAGAGAGAGAGAGAGAGAGCACAAGCATTGTCAAATTAAGAAATATTTAACTCTGGGCTTTACTTTAGGTCACAGGGGGAATAAGTGACAATGTGTATGTGACTGTTGTTTGATCATTTTTAAATGATGGCCGAGCATATATCTTCTGACTTTATTTCAGGTTGAAAACAAACAAGGAGAAGATTCTTGTTTCACAGTGAGCAGTGTGTGGAAACTAGAGGGCAGTACAAGTTAAAATAAAGGTATAAAAAAGTTGTCACTTGAACGGTACCTTTTCAAAAGATACACTTTTGTACCTATTAGGTTTAAATGTGTACACTTTTAAGTTTTAATATGTACCTTTAATTTAGCAAACTGGACCCTTTAGGAACAAACATGTCTCTTTTGAAAAAGTACTGCCACAATGACAGCTTCTGGGCGTTTATGATGTGGCATAGCGAAAATGTAGAAAAAACACAAATAACATGAGAATAATTTATAGAGCTACAAATAGCACAAGGAAGGCTTATCTTTAATGTTTGAGTGTTTTTTGTTGTTGTTGTTGTTGTTTTTACATTTTTAGATCAAACCACAGGACACAGTAATATAGGGGTGCTTCTTATTTCTTATTTGTGCATCCTCGTTTCCTTTCCTCGTGTCTTAGCTCCACCTCTTCAGGATGCGCCCTCCCCTCTTCTCTCGCTCGCTCAGCTTCTGTGCGGCTCCCTTTCAACAGCAGGGGGCGGCGGCACAGCACAGGTATGATAGATAAATAGAAAACCATAGATTATTATTTTTCCTCCAAATTCGTGTGGCGCCCCCCACATGACAAGAAAAAATGCCGCTCATAGAACTTTCTGACTCAGAAAGAAGATGCACAGGGTCCCTGATCACCTCTATGGACCATATATATATATATATACAATAAATAACATACATGCATAAAATGAAAAATACACCAAATAAGCAAACATTACATCTTGGACAAAAAGGGTCATGGGTATTTTTTTATTGTATTTTAATGTATTCAGTTATCGTTTGATGACAAGTGTCACTAAGTAAATTTTTTTAAATACAGAGATAGTATGTTAAAAGCACATTTTAGCTATTCATGGTGTCCCAAAACAGCATAGTTGAGTATACTTAGTTGATCTTAAAGGAATAGTTCACCCAAAAATAAAACATCCAACATAATTTGCCCAAACATACTAAATCTGTGTGAATTTCTTTGTCCTGCTGAACACAAAGGAAGATATTTTAAAGAGAGTTTGTAATCAGGCTGTTTTGGGTCACCATTGACTCCTATAGTATTTTTTCCCCTACTATGGAAGTCAATGGTGACCCAAAACTGCCTAATTACAAACTTTATTCAAAATATATTTCTTTGTGTTCGGCAGAACAAAGAAATTCATTCAATTAATTCTGGGGTGAGTAAATAATGACATAATTTAATGAAATAACTTTATTTTTTGAAGTGCATAATAATAATTTTTAGTATAGACCTATATTAAGTACAGAATTAGTGTGAAAAAATAGAGCCCTATACATTATGGAATATTTTCACATGCCTCAGGTTAAAAAAAGAAGTGCACTTCCATACTAACAGTGTTCTATCTGACTGCAGTGTCATTATGTTTTTTTTTTTCTACAAACAACATGACATTACAATCAAATTAATCCTGAATTTCATTCAAATTAAATTAATGTCATTCACATGGTTATTTCAGTTTTATAATGAAACTCTTTATAGAGTTTAACAGATTTAACTGAGGAAATATGTTATTATTCTTTAACGTTTTTCTCAGACATTGTGCGATGTATACTCAAAATCAAAGAACAAAAATATATATGTTGCAAGAAAAAGCAAATGTAAGCATGTGGGCATGAATGTTTCATGATACACCAACAGCTAAGACAAGAACAATCCTGTTATTGTTTATTTTCCATGTATTCACTGATCCCGTAAGCATCTAATTTTTAGAAATATAGAAACATGCAGAAATATGTCCTCTATACTCACTCTCTCTTTCTCTAACCCATCAGCTAGGTTTTTATATTTATATATCTTCATAATCACCCAGACTGAAAAATAAATAATTCTGTAATAACAAAAAGGTAAAAAATAAATAAATAATAACAATTATAATAATAATAAAAAAACTTTCTTATACAGCTAAGCAACCTCAGATGCTTCTGACTCCATAGAAGGTGGTGGCAGACGAGCTGCGACATACGACAGGAGCGTAGACCACCTTGATGGTTGTTATACGCAACGGTTGATGTGTTGCCCGTGCGTACCAGAACGTTACAGCCCTGAAGGTGCTCTTTGAGGCAACCCAGAGCTAGATGAACTGCTAGCAACCTCGAGGCATTTGATGTGCCAATGCAGATGAGGTTCCGTCCAAACCCGTGAGTATCCTTCCTTTAATGTCGGTAAGCTAGGAGCGTTTGCATGGGCTTGATATGGCGTTGCAATTTAAATATGAATATATAGTGGCCTTTTTGGAGTTGATCGGTTTTACTCTTTTTTTTTTTTAAGAGGAAAGCGATGGACTCGTGACCGATAATGCGGAGATCGGAAAAGGTAGGATGGATGCTGGGGTTAAATGAGGGGGCTAGATTTAATTTCAGAACATCTTAAAAACCCCAAAAAAGCGAGGGTGAACATGGCGTCGAGAGTTTTGTCGATGTGCGGGGATAAGTAGCCTAGTCGGAGAACTGAAATACATTTAGTTAGAATTTCTGGGGTAAGGGGTTGTCTTTTATCTTGGCGGGGTGGACGGGACCTTTGGATTCCTTTAATCGGGAGATTTACCTGAACGTTAGACAGACTTTCTGCAGGAAGGCCTAAAATGATTTTATGAAAAAATTGGATGCCGCTCAGGTAACCTTTAATGGAGCTGGCGTGCATGTTACTGAGGTTTAGGAATGAAATGAATGAGGTGACGGAGATGAGAGAAATATTATGTATTAAATATTACCTTAAATGCAGATTTGAGATGTTAGCCAGAAGGGCTCGCAAAATCGCTAGCCCGACTTCCCGGGGCTATTGTGTTTCCAGTCAGGCTAACGTTACCAAAATGTTTCATCGGACTGTCTGACGTACTATCGTAAAGTAGTGGGCTTCTGCAGGTCCATAAACTCATCAATGTATTTGTATTGTGAACCGTGGCGCTAGAGAACACGACAGACACTGGATTGAGTGAACACAATTCCCCGGAGGGTGGATTTATT
>JAUCNO010001206.1:14545-69840 GCA_032353835.1 Enteromius viviparus
ATTTAAAATATTTTTAAATATTTAAAATTATTTATGTGTGTGTGTGTGTGTGTGTGTGTGTGTGTGTGTGTTTATATATACTGTATATAATCTGTCAGTTGGTGACCTGATGTGTTTGGCAATTTAATAAACACAAACGTCTGATAACTTTATATCAAACTGACAACTTGCCAACTTGTTACAGAGTGCAGCGGTTAACTTGACAGCTGAGGGCAGCACAGAGGGTAATACTGTTGCCCTCTATGCTAAGATGTTGCCGTCTTCCTATTGGTTGCTATAGCAAGAAGAATAAGTATAAATAAATATTAACTCTCCAAATATGCACCTCTAAATATGAAACATTTCAAATGTATTTACTGACCATAAACACATTTTAAGCAAACCACAAAAAAGTACTGGAGATAACATTGTTGCACTTTAGAAGTCGTTATTTATCAATACAGAGAGGCAGATCATTAAAGCCGTTGCATTCCTTGCACAGCTCCTTCGCATTTTGCATCATGCAGAGCAATCCTGGTCAGTCTGACAGTAATTTCCACAGTGAATGTGTATGATTGCACTATTGAGCACTATGGTGTCATTCTCTGATATGGTGTCACTCCTATTATATGTCATAAACTCCAGGCTGCACCAAAAGATACAAAACAAATTCTTTGTATTTTTAAGCAGATTCCCTCTCGTGTTGGAGTGAGAAAAGGAGGTTTTCAAACATACACGATCATTATCCTCATCACCACGTCAGTTGTGTCAGTCACCGTAAATGCGAGCTCGCAACAAAGCTAGGGAATGTTTTAGTCATGGTGCAATGATGGGTAACCATTTTTAAAGAAGGACATCTTTTGTGTGTGCTATTAAGTGTTATTGAAATCACACACAGTGGACTTTAGAAGGCAGTATACATTGAATATCTCATTTCTAATCTAATTTCAAACTAAAAAGGATTTTAAAAAATATATATATAATGGCATAAAACAAATCGGAAATATTAAATATTCTGCTGGGTGAATAAATTATGACAGTTTTTTGGCGGGATGAACTATTCCTTTAACTAGCATGCATATTATTCAAATATTGTCTGTTTATACTTATAAAGCACATATTCTGTATCTTAACTATTAATAAGCAGCAAATTAGGAGTTCAAAAACTGCAGATGGACTCCTTTGTATGTTGCACACCTGGTCATGCGATTGAGGAAACATACAATGTGACATTTATATCACAAGCAAACATCATCTTCTTAGTGTCGGATCCGTAAGGGATGTCCTTCACCACTATAAAAACAAATATTATCTGAAAATCTCTGGCATGCATAGGTCAGAGAGTCAGTCAAAGAAGCTCTAGCTGACATTTAGTTGCACTGATAAATACCATGACATTTTACAAGATGGCCTTGCCTTAAAAGAGGACCTCCAATAAGGGAGTGTATCAGTCAATCCATCACACTATGCTCAGCATGTAACTGATTTAAGTGTGTTTACACTATATCCTGTTATTTACAAGCTCAGCAGAGTGTTCCCTCCAATTACGGACAAATCAGCCAACCTGCATCGCCTTGAAAGTGACGTTTTACCCCTAACTCGCTCCCCTTGATCAGAGAACAGCCCAGCTTTTATCCACTTTGGATTCACAAACAATATGCAAACCGCAGTCGCACATAAAAGCAACGCGGCATCTTTGTTCTGTCACTTCTTAATGTCTTCCATAAAGTCTTCGCTTATTCATTAAGAAGGTTATCTCGCCCGCAGCAGAATTCCCTCAGATTGACACCGCCACCCCTGCTGCGAGGAAACGCGCAGCTGCCGGTCTGGATAGATCATTTTAGAGTGGATATTAGAGAATGATGTGTGCCTCACAGGTTTCTGTGTTGATTGCAGGATATACCCAGAATTCCCAAGGCTGATCACGTAGACCTCTAAGCTAATTTACTTCAGTTTTATCCTGCACTAACAGAAAATGTTGTCAGAAAATGCTCAGAATGAACACTGAATATGAAAGTAGGTATTGATTGCTATTGGTTCAGCTCACCTGTTTGAATGGGTCCAAATCAGTCATTTTCTATCGCTATATTTGTTTTAAGGGAAATCTGCCTCCAAAAGGAGTCATTTTAAAAGACTTTGCAGAACTTACTTGCAGAAAATACTGTAACACTTCTGTCCATTTTTCTAGCTTTAACCTAAACTTAATGTAAACATGAAACAGGTAAGACAAAAAAAATTAAGACAGATTGATATTATTTAAATAATCACTTTTTAAATGCACCCAAACTGCTTAGAATCAACATAAATCTGTTCATTGTGAAAACAATTAGATTTATTCAGTCATTCAGTTAGTTCAAATGTATGCAATAAGTTTGATTTATTGAGGATAAAATATATAAACCTTATTTATAACATTTCCAACTTATTAGTACTATTACATAAATGTTACCTGTTCGTGTGCCGATAAGTATTGCAGTAAACAGCACATTCCAGATCCCAGATTTATCACAGGTCAAACCTCTTTCCAAAGACCTTGGCGTTGTTGTATATTATCGGTGTGTGATTTTTTTTATGTGTATATATCATATATTAAATAGCTGATGCTGGTTAATAATAAATAATTAAACCTGATTAGTTTCAGAGAAGTAATCGTTTATCTTTTCATAAGATAACTCTTCCATGGGAACACCCAACTTAATCGCTTGCAGTGATTTACGGATTTTTATGCATCTTGTGCACTTCTCCACCTTTTTATACTCTGTTTTCATTTAGTAATGTGTATCTTGTTTAGCTTTTGTTAATAAAATGAGTTATATTACACTTGAGACTTCCTTGTGTTGATAATACAGTAAGAGGCTCTACAATTTAACATCCCCAGTCCTTTTGGATACTGTAATTTATTTGACCAACTCTCTCTTTTGCATTCTTTTCTATTTTAATTCTAGATTCATTCTAAATGATCAAACAGACCGTGTTCTAGTGCCAAGTTAAAAGTCATTGACTGGTGCCCCGAACTAAAAACGAGGGGAAGTGAACATCTGATATGTTCGTAACCGCACCTTAAGTGACGTGTGATCCAAAAACCACAATGTCAACAGCGACGTGAGTATCAGTCCCTACATAATTGACATCCCTGTTCTTGGAATCAGCCTACTGTTTTATCAACACAAGTCAATACACTGGAAGATAACAATTGAGGTAACATTGGCATAAAAATGAAGTTCACTGAGTTCAGGTTCTTAGCAATAGCGGTTCTCTCAATCCTGTGTGTTTTCTCTCCACGTTTTTGTCTGGATATTTTAGCACTGGAAGTTTCAATCGTTGATTTTTAGTAATTACTAATAGAAATATATCACAGGGCTTTGACCAGCCTATAGCTCAAACTGCGTAACTAAACCAGACCATAGACAACATATCCCTTGCCCCTGATCAGGACGAAGACGGAGATTTAATAGTTCAGGAATTCAAAAATTATCTGGCTGATCTGCAAAGATGCAAGTTAAGGTTCATATGTAATACATATTGAGGTAACAATTGACTGAGTTCACATAGTATCCTGTGATATATTCTGAGTCTTCAGAGACTGAAAGCATACTATCCGATTGAAAAAGCTCAAAACTAATGTGGTCCACTCTGTAAACATCTTTGTCCAATTCCCATAATGACATGTCGGTGCAGATGGAGAGGTTAACTGCAGTAAGTACCGATCTGAATAAGACTAAAGCCGAGTTAAGGTCAGCTTTGCTGGAAATTTCTCACATACAGTAGTTCTGATGATGCCTGTAAATGTGGTAATCATAATAGTAGTAGGAACTGAAAGTAAGGATGCTGAGAGCTTAGCAGAAACCCAACACATACTTCCTTCAAAGATCTCAAGGTAGAGTAAAACACCTCCAATAACAGAGCCAGGAAAAAGGCATCCCTTAACTGAATTTTTGGCTTTGAGGAGGAGACATTAACAGATGCAACCAGGTTCTGAGTCCCTGGCCTGTGAGTGAAGAGACGTTAATGGATCGACAAGTTCTGAGTCTTTGGTCTATAAGGCAATGAGAGAGTAACATACAAGACAAACATACCAGTCTCTAGTCTTTCCAGTGAGACTTTAAAAATACACCCAAGCTCTGAGCATCCAGCTATCGAGGCAGAAACAGATACAACCACTTTCTGAGCTTCCAGCCTATGAGGAAAGATACATTACCCCTACAGCGAGACAACAGCAAATGCAGCACGTCCAACATTTTCATCCTAACTGGCCATGTTGTGAGTCTCAGTCTGGCTCAGAAGGGCAAAAGACCTACAGATATTTGTTACAAGGTTGAGCTGTGGAGAGCAATCCTTCACTTTATGGTACTTTCAAATACACGTTCCAGATTAAGGACCTTCTGCGCCTACTGCAGACCTCATTTGTATGTTCCAGATTTGAGATATCTTGGTGCTCCAGGAGATCTCCGGGATCTCACAGCGCTTTGAATTCAAGGGTAATGTAGTGGATTCCTGCTTCTTTTTTTTGCTACACTGTTACAAGCAGTGGAAAAAAGTCATCACTACCAGACTGCTAATTCGCAGCTATTGGAAATATCACTTAACCAAACATCTTTCCAGAGACCTTGACATTGCAGTATATTACTAGTGGATGATGTTCTAATTTAGATGTTATATATAAATCTTTCTCTACTTATTTGATGCATGATGAGGTTCTTTACCTTCTTAGATTGAGAGAAGCAAAGGTTTATCTTTTCATAAGATAACATAACTATCCCATGGCAACACCCAACCTAATCACCTGCATTTTATGCATATTTCATACCTTTATCATAAATGGTATTCATTTAGTAATTGCTAATTGCTCATTTATCTTTAGTACAAGGTTTTAAAAGTTAACTGTATCTCACCATCCTTTAGATAAATCAGTTGACCAACTTCCTTCAGTTTGCATTCATTCTAAATGATCGAACAGCCTCTGTTGGCAGTGTTCAGGTAAAAGTCTATGACTGGTGGACAAACTAAAAAGGGGGACGTGATCATATGCTGATATGCTCATAACTGCACCAAGTGACATGTGATCCACGTGAGTACCAGTCACAGAAATATCCATCACATTATGTTTATTATCCATTAATTGTAATTCAAATGGATAGAAATTGTATGTGCACATAAATAATAAAAATTAGGGCTGAATATATTATTGTTATTGAAATATTCTATTTCAGTTTTACTCAATGAATATACCTTTTTATTGATGTAAATTCATTGCAATGGGTAAACTATTCACTGCAACAGACAGAATGAAACATAACTGGTTTAAAAAAAAAGTACTTTATTTACTTATTCTACAGCAGTACATATTAGAACACTGCTATTTTATATAAATAAATGTTTGTTTGTTTTTTAATGAAAAAACAATCAATTATCAGTCTAGCAGCCCTGTTCTTTCTGGGTAGCACAGCACGGGCCACAGAATTGATTTTTATAGGGAGGGCCGGAATTAACTGAACTATTAACCGAATTATGGTTTAAACATTTTAGCAAAATGCAAATCTGCACTTTTAATTATGAATCCACAAGCAACATGCACCCTCAGGGATATCATGATAGTGAATGTTGCCCTCTTTATCAGTAGTTCAGCCCTGTGCTAGCAATAAACAAGCATGGCAGTTCATTTCTAGTATTATTAGCTGCTCACCGACTGAATCAGAAATAAAAGTATACCACTGCACACGCAAAAAAAACAAACAAGCCCCCAAAAGATGCTTATAATAAATTCAAAATGACATCTCCAATCTCTCCACATCATAAGAGGAAGGGGGAAGGTAAAAGGGAAGAGGAATTGTTCTCCATCTAAGTGGAACTGATAGACAACCTCAGGTGTTTGCTTTGGGCCTTTCATTTTTGATGAAGCAGGCAGAGCTAGAAGAGCTTTTTACACAATCGACTAGGGAAGGAGGCAGTCTTTTACATACAGTAATAACACAAACATGATCATAATCGTCAGGGATGAATGCCATCAGCAGCTGACGAATTCACATTGTGACTACAGTAATCGTTATTACTGACAATCGGCACCATTGCCTTTCGATTGCCTTTGAAGTGGTAAATTAATACTAGATTGCTTTTAGCTTTGTATTTATAGAAATATTTGTCGCATCAAAAATGCTTACCTTTTTGTGATCATTTAAGAACGAGATCTTGTTGACAATAAAAGAAAAAACAAAACCTGAACAGACGCTATTATTTTCTTTGTATTGATGGCATTATGTGTCATGAAATCGTGCATTGTACAGTTGCTAAGATTAGTTTTATTATCAACAAAAGGCAAGGACAAGATGAAAAAATACACATGAAGAATGATGTAATTAAACATACTGTTAATAAATACATAACAAAAAAATAAATAAATAAATTTAAAAAGTGAGATGCTAATACTGCAATGCATAAAACTATGCAGAATGAGCATAACTGTTTCCAATGATAGATGAAAGCTAAGAGCTTTCTGAGCAGACAGCAATGCAACTGAAACATTCAAGGCCCAGAAAGGTAGTAAGGACATTGTTAAAATAGTCCATGTGACATCTATGATTCAACCTTAATTTTATGACGTTTTGAGAATACCTTTTGTGTGCAAATAAACAATAATAAAAAGACTTTATTCAGCTATTTCTTCTCTTCCATATCAGGATTTGATGTGCATTCACATGCTACGTGGTGCTCTCATGAACTCTTCATAAACGCTTCATAAAGTTAAGTTTGAACCACTGATGTCTCCTGGACTATTGTAACAATGTCTTTACTACCTTTCTGGGTCTTAAATGTTTCAGTTGCATTGCCGTCTAGTCAGAAAGCTCTTAGACTTCATCAAAATGATCTTTATTTGCTTTACAAAGATAAATGAAGATTTGGCAGGTTTGGAACGACATGAGGTTGATTAAATGACAGCATTTTCGTTTTTGGGTGAATTACACCTTTAATGCTTGAATATTTGTTTTAATATCTTGCCAGTTCAGTTTTCACCCAAGAAAATAATAGTAAAAGAATCAAATTCAAGACAAAAAAACCTCCCCCCAAAACCAAAACAAATCAGCAACAACCATGATACAAGGGTATTTCATACCTTTGAAATGAAAAGATTTCCTAAAGGTGTTACTTGGTCTTATTAATTTGTGTGGAAATACATTCTGTGGAAGGGACATTTGTAAACAGCCTGCAGATATCATTAGAAGCCCAGCAGAATGAGCATTGGTCTGCACTGTAATTGAAAGATAGTGGCCGCAGCTGCAGTACAGCAATCTCTGTTCAGCATGCTACGATACCGATTCAAATAAAGGGTGGAGATTATTCTAGGTAGACAGAAATGTAATGATTAATTTCCTCTTTTGGTTTCTCGCGATCATAATAATGGGTAAGAAAATGTGCCATTGTTGTGCACAAAGCAATAGTGCTCCTGGTGGTACCCACAGTGTGAACTTTGAAATGATGTGTTCCTGTACCTCAGTTAGCTGCCAGGATACAAATGAGTCACCCAGCATCCCACGCCTGCATGCACATCCACCGTATAATAAAGCCATTTCACCCAGCATGAAATAAAAGACCATTTTCAAGTTCAGTGATTGGGTTCATAAACTCTCTCACTGCCTAAACACACACACACATACACACACATGGGTGCACTCAACAGTTCACATATGCACAAGTGCACGGCTGGAAACGTACATACTGTGACACCAAGCCATGTTGATTTCTGACAGAGCGAGTAGCTCAAATCATTAGGCAGGAAAAATAAACAAGACTTGCTAAATACAAAAATGCACCCGAAAATGAACATATTCATTGAGTTTGTTTCTTCATCAAAACCGATTAGGAGAAATTAAGCATCACTTATTAGTGAATGGGTGCCGTCAGAATGAGACTCCAAACAGCTGATAAAAACAAAGTAATCAACTCAATTCCAATACGTTAGTTAATGTCTTATGAAGCATGGGTGTTTAAATTAAACAAATCCATCAAGATTGTTGTATACCAGTCCATGATATCCATGTTTTCTGCAGTGAAGCGTTTCATCTGAATCAGTAGAGAAATATGCATAGGTAAAGCGTTTGGAAACTCCAAAATCGTTTTAAAGAAATATACCTATGGATTTTGATGTGAGAAGACAACAGGGGATGTACTTTTTTACAGCAGGAAGCATCATTATGGATTATGTATTATTGCCAGCAGCAATGGTTTAAAGTTAAAATGCCTTAATGATGGATTTTTTTAAACAAAATTTCAGCTTTTTTCATCACAAGATATTTACTCACGAACTGTTGTGGTGTGGATTGTTGTGGTGTTATTACTGATGGCACCCATTCACTGCAGGGGATCCATTGGTGAGCAAGTCTCTTACTGTAATGCTACATTTCCCCTAAATCTGTTCTGATGAAGAAACATACTCATCCACATACTGGATATCTTGAGGATGAGTTAAACATTTAGCAATTTTTCATTTCTGGGTTGAACTATACCTTTAAAGAAAATCATTTAAAAAATGAGAAGTAAAAGCATAATGCCATTTGATTTTCACAGCATTCAACCCTAAAGGAACCCTGCTAGCCCACCCACTTCAACACACAATAAAGCTGCCAACTTCAGCTATTATGCTGATTATAAGCTCGTTTTTATTCCACAAAAGTATTGAATGCACTGGCACATTCTTTTAATGCGTGTCATCGAATGATCTGTGCTGTAGTTTAACACTGCACAAGTGACCGTTCCCCCTTCGACACACAATTTAATCAAAGTTGCGTGCATCTTTAACAAGTGATTCAACGGCCGCTACATCTTGGTTCCAATGTTAATCCCTTGTCATAACCTTTTTGGCAATGCATTAGTCATAAAAATCATAAGCTGTTGCCATAGACACTAATTAGCTTGCCAGGATGTTTTAACAGGAGCACGAATTAAATTTGCCTAACAATGCATTGCCTAGAGGTTTCTCTCCTCATTTAAATAATGAAGAACAAATATGGTTAATTCGAGTTTGTTTGTTCGTTTTACGGTAATAAAGTCGTATGATTATTCTTTTCCTACACTTTATTAAGAAAAAACAACCTTCTTGTGATGTAAATGTGATGCAGACAAGAATTCTGGCAAAGCTGTTCTTTTCACTGATTTGGTTTGTCAATAAAACTACATTTCTTCTGCGCCTTAACTTTCTTTATTCACAAAAAAACAGAATATTGTGTGATTCAACAGCACCCTCTAGTGAGTGTCATGATGGTTATGGGATTGTTGTTTTGCTGCTAAGGACAATAAAACGTCAGTGTATTCAAAGCAACAATGTTTAACGATCCGGTTATTCTCCACAATCTGTCAATCTAAAGAATACGTGCAGGATTGCACACCTGATTTGACCTCAGACTTCCATGCACAATATAAAACCACCAATGAAGTATACAAGTTCTTCTTTTAATTGGAAAAGAATGTGCATTTCATTTTAAAAGCAAACCACAGAATCTCTTTAAAACAAGATGGACTGTAGATCAGCAACAGCCTTCACCAGGTCTCTGACAAATTCATCAGCGCATAGATAAACAAAGCTATGGAGAAAGTCTTGTGTCCTTTACCAACTGCTAATGGAAAGGAAGGGACAGTCTGTCAATCTTCATGCATTCTTTGAATGTTTATGACAGTGAAATTACAGACGCTTACTTGACACAAGCCTGTTAATTTGAGTTATTGATATTAAGTTACACAAAAGCATGAAACCAACAGGGTAGCCATAGCGAATGTTTCTATTTGGCAAAAATATGAACATTCGCCCTTGCTTCTTTTTTGCAATTGTAAGCATAACTGATTATTTAATGCTAAGAGTCTCTTGTGAATAAAAACCTCATATTAACAGCAAAAATCTTACCTTGAAACTCATTCATGAAGCTTATTCTGCCTGCCTACTCTTTCTTGACATGATTTTTATTATTATTAGTTTGGCTGTTTAAGCCATTTGAGTTCAGCTTCCCTTCTGCCATCAGTTTTTTAATGTGGTCGTGTGGCCCCTTTCCCATCAAGGGTGAAGGGTAGCGGTAGGAGCCTCCGATGCGGTCCCAGAGGGTGAAGTACTGCCCGTAGTTGAAGTCGAAGAAGAGGTGGTGGTCTGTGTGGTGAGCTGAACCGTTGATGATGGGTTCCATCAGCTTGGGAACGCGGTAGTCTCCATCGTGGATGGAGATGGTCCATATGTTGACGAACACGTATAGGACTAAGTAGAGAATCTTGTGTAGGGGGAAGAGGAAGGGGTAGATGTGGTAGGGCAGGCCCTGAAGAAATCCGTCCACCGGGTGGAAAGCATGGCTGGCGAACGGAGTGGAGATCTTCCACACGTGATGTGGCTTGTGAAAATACTGTATGTGAGGAAAAATATTAAGTTAAATGGAGCTGAGAGTTTGTAATTATTACACAGAAGATAATA
The DNA here is from genome assembly GCA_032353835.1 of Enteromius viviparus. Taxonomy (NCBI): domain Eukaryota; kingdom Metazoa; phylum Chordata; class Actinopteri; order Cypriniformes; family Cyprinidae; genus Enteromius; species Enteromius viviparus. The sequence continues at coordinate 24,966 of JAUCNO010001206.1, forward strand.
GTTCCAATAAATGTTACATTCTAATTTTTTATAAAGACAAAAACAAATTATCTTATTTTTAGTGAATTAGGTGAATAGGGGTGAATTAAAAATTATTTCACTAATTGGGATTAAGCTTATATTATCATTTTTGCACCAGATACAGCAACTTAATATAAATATTTAATGAAAAATGAAACTAATGAAGTGTGACTATATTTTTGAGTTGATGTTTTAAAATTAAACCCAAATAAAAAGAAAAATAATTGTAATTATAAATAATTCTAAAATAACATTTAATTACATAAAAAAAGAAAAAACATAAAATAACAAAATTAGAATTTTTCTTTCACCCAGCATGAAATAAAAGACCATTTTCATGTTCAGTGATTGGGTTCATAATTTTCAACGCATGTTCTTGGGAATATTGTTTTAATTGATTAATATTTCCTGTGTCCTCAGTAATATCACTCTATTAATCTTTTGTAATAATGTCCTATTCATTTTCTTGACCGTTGTTAATTAATAAACTATAAATAACTGAGCTTGAGCAGGGCATATCTAAGTCACTTACAGAAAAAATACCTTAAATTACAAGTTAAGCATATTAATTTCATTATAAAAAAAACAAAGCACACACACCCACTACAAAGCAGGTATTTCATATACATCTTAAATACCTTATAGATTAACTTGTGGTGAAGGAATCTGTGAACCCAGTAAATGCACATGTCAGTGAAAAACAGGAAAGAGACCATGCTGAAAATCAGTCCAGACCATCCTGAAAAACAAGCAGAAATAACATGAGATGGTTATGCCCATAGCAACATGAATATCTAAAGCACATCTGACAGGTTGCATCACTGGCGCTTTCTAAAATTAGGGCTGTCAGTTTATTGCATCCAGATTCAATCATTTTTAATGTTTCTGGCTTAGCTTTCCTTAAAGTGTAAAAACTGGTGGTTTCCAGCATATCCAGCACTTTATAAACTCAGTTGATAAAGCAAAGGATCTCACCGAGTGGCGATTCGTCAACATTATCGTACAGTTTGCTGTATCCTCTGACCTCGGCAAAAAACAATGCTACTGTTGGTACGCTGATCCAGGGCAAAGACCACAGAGCATACTTGATTTCACGTTGCACCTGGTTCTGTGGGCAAAATATAACAAAAAAACAGATATATATTATATATGCATAAAAATATACTCCTTTTAAAGAGTGTAGACTGCTAGATGGAGAAACAAACCTCCAAAAATTGAGGGTGTTGCTTTAATTTGTGGTCAAATATGAAGAAGTAGCTCAAAGCACCCAGGCCTAGATATAAGATCGCAGCACCCAGGTTGGTGACCACCATCAAGCCAATGATCTGCCGCAGAGACTCGTCCTCCGGCCATGATGAAGGATACACATATGGAGTGAAAAAGTAATAATCAGCAAAGTTGAGCACAAGGTCCATCTTTGACCCTAGAATAGAAGTGGATAGAAGTGTTATTAATTGTCTAAAATGTAAATTAACAAAAGGCCTTTAAATAAATCAGTTATATTATTAACTAGTTATACTAGTTAATACTATTAACACCCCAGTACACTTTAACCAATATTGTAAATATTACCTTGGCACTTTAAGACAAAATGAACAAATAAAAGAGCAAACAGAATGAATGCAGAGAATTATTGTTGATAATATATGTTCACGTCTCAAACTAAATGCTGTAACTGTAGGAAACAATCAGCTCACCTGTAAAGGTGCTTTTGAAGACACACCAGAAATGAAAATACGTGAGGTTAAAAGCCTCAAAGAGGCAGTCCTTCTGATCTCACTGTAGATACACAAACGGACGCAGCCAATAGCGGCTCACTTCCTCACAGCGCGAGCCCGTTTCTTGACATCTGATTGGACAGATGCGAGATCTGGTCATGGCGTTAGTGACAGGAAGCACAACTCCTTTCTGCGACTCGGTACTTTTGAACAGTTCGTTTAGAAGAACCGGTTGAAAACAGATTCAATGTTTCTTTGTTACGTGATTGTATCATCACGAAGAACACCTCTTGTTTTTGGTGACTTTCTCGATTGGCTTTTATAATGAATTATTATTGTCGTATTTAAATCTGCCCAGTTCAGTTTGACACGATTCAGTAATTTCGAAAATAACGCTAAATATAATATTTCCAATAGGCTAAATAATTTTTGTTCGTTTTATTAAAATCAACACTGCATAGAACTGTACTACACATTTCATGCGTGTTAAACATATTTGTTAAAACATATTTAAACATATTTCCCTTACGTTTTCGTGAACGATACAAATGGGACGTGCATTGTGTGAACCGGTTAAACAGAATCAATGAAAAGGTCCGTTCATAAACCGTACACCGCTATGTGGCGTTAACATAGATATGAATCAGTCTGTAAAAGGAAGCATTGTGATTACTCCGTTTTATTAATTGAACCACATCGGGTTTACTATTTTAAAAAAGTTGGCATGTAACTAGACAGAAACGGGCTATAGGAGATGTCGTCATCAGAGAGCGACCTAACAACAAACGGCAGCGCTGGCTGCACGGGTCTGTGTTACTTTTACTAAGGTCATCTTATAGCGGTCTTAATAATAGTAAAACACTTTTATTTTTATTTAAGTGCTTTGATATTTTGATTGTGTGTCGTTACCAAAGTCTGACCATGGACAGTGAAGTGCAGAGAGATGGAAGAGTTCTTGATCTCACAGATGATGCCTGGAGAGAGGACAGACTGCCTTATGAGGATGTAACAATCCCACTGGTAAAACTTCTCATCTACAGTTTTGATATGTGCATTTCAAATAATCTTCTATTGTCTTACAATAACGGCGAGTATTAACGTTAATGGTAATACCTAAGGCAGCGGTGGAATATGCAAAACAGATTTTTTTTCCATTTTCATCAGGTATAAACGTCAGCCACATTTCGCACGTGGACATATTTGAGCATGATTACTTTACATTTGTATTATATGTTTCCCAATATTGCCTGTTATTCTAATGCATGATTTATCTTTATATATTTTTTTTGCAGAGTGAACTTCCAGAAGCAGAGCAAGACAACGGCGGATCGACCGAGTCAGTTAAAGAACAGGAGATGAAGTGGTCAGATCTCGCCCTGCAGAGTTTGCATGAAAACACCCCAAACATTGGCACATAAATGGGGATGCTCTGACCATGTATCTGTGTGCTATGGGGGTCACTAATACAATGAAGCAAAAGGCTCTGATTATGAGCCACTGTAATTTGCATTGAAAGCTTTTCATTATTTTGATATTAAAATAAATCAAATGTTTTAAAGTCCTGTATGGCACACATTCTTACAATTTACACAATGTTCAAGACTTAAATTGCATCTAAAATGCAACATACGTCTTGTATAGATAAATGTATGGTAATTTGTTTTAAGGAAATCAATACTTTTATTCAGAAAGGATGCATTTATTTGATCAAAGGTGACGGTAAACACATTTTACTTCCACATGAGATTTATATTTCATATACGCTGTGTCCTTTGAAGTTTCTTTTATTCAAGGAATCCTGAAAAGTATCAGTTCACAAAAATATTAAGCACTATTTTAAGTAGTTTTCAACTGTGATAAACGCTTCTTGAGCACCAAATCATATAATGAATTTGGAAAAGCATGTGACATCAAAGTAGCATAATGGCTACTACATATTCAGCTTTGATGAGAATAAATTACATTAATATTAAAATTTAAAAAGCTAAAGTTATTAAAAATTGTATTAAAAAATGCAGTGAAATAAGTATGTGACAGCTTAAAAAAATTAATCTTACCAACCACAAACAATATTGCTATACTGTATTTGAATAAGAAACAACTCTTTATAGTTTGTTGTGTGTTAATTGTACAGCTGAGGTAAAATACTACAGATACAACACAAGCAAGTGTAAAATAGCCAAAAATAAACCAAATTAAAATGCACAAGCAATAAAGAATGGAATCAATGAATCATTCCTTTTTTCAGGCTAAGCTGAATTTTATTTGGGTTCAAAGGTGACACTGAGATGCTCCATTTGTTATCACAAATATATCTGAAACATGGCTAACTGTGAGCATATTATGTTTTAGTCTTAGCCAACATGTATGATAATACTTTCTTGGTATTACAGAAAGATGTTCAGCTAGGTGGCTTCTTAGGCAGATGTGTCGAGGTTTGGGGTGACCAAATAGCTATGGATTTATGGTATAACGGCTCGAGATTAACATATCAAATGCTATCTTTAGCATTCCAGCCAAATTATATCAAATAACAGCAGCTGCATTAAATTGAATAAGTATTTATTTTCAAAGAGTACTGGTAATGATCAGCCTATAAATTTGTTTGCTATACTAAAATAAAATAAAAAAACTCTCCCCCAAAAATGTGCATTAGAAGAGTAAATGTCCTTTGAGGCTAAATGAAATCAGACTGCAGGTTCATACAAGCTTGATTAAATTAGGCTCCGAGGCTTTAATGCTATAGTTTTCAGGGTCAAAATCTCAGTTTGGTCCCATAAAATAGAGGTTACATTTGAGTGCCTTTATTATTATTTTTTTTCCACACTAGCCACCCAACCATTTTTTCACAGTCTAAATAAACAAAAACAAGAAAACAGCATAGTAAATGTCAATCATAAAAATGCTGGAAAATGAACGTCATAAAACTTGGCAAAACACAAAAACAGATGTTATTAGGGACTTAACCACAAACATACAAATTATGCCATTGTGAGCTTGGGCTCATCTGAATATTTGAACACAAATTTCAAAGGCATTGTAATGCAATAATAATTACTGACAGAACGGTTACATGCAACGACTTTGCAAAACAACGGGTCCCCTAATCATAAACCGTCCTTTTAAATAACTGAAATATTGGTTCATTTCCACCTGACAGATTTTTGAGGGAAATTTACATTGTAAATGCACAAATTGTTCAGCATTTTGAAATGAATAGACTTTTCAGGCAAGTGGTTTCCCTTATATAAAATTTATGAATCTATGTGAAATTTAGTAATGCAGCTTGTTACAAAAATTTAAGTAAGGTGCTGGTCTAATATCAGTCTGAAACATTTTAATTATTAAATGTATCAAAAACTCCCCATCAATAACACAATTCCCTGAAAGTGGGACGAGAAATGTGTCACTTCACACTGGCACTCTCACCTTCAGGCATTCTTCAATATCTTAATGAATACTTCTGCCATCACAATCTGCATTCATTGCTTGGTCCCTCCGACAACAAACAGCAGCCAATCCAAGCAGAGTTCAGTCAAATCACGGCAAGTTTTCGAATGAAGAAAGAAATCCAGTTGCTTGTGATGAAACCCTATCATACATAATAGTAATGGCACAGTTTGGAAAAAATGGGGGAGGGAAAGCACATTTTGGGCCCCCAACCTGAAGGCAAAATCCTAAGAATTTCATGTACCACCTAGTTGTGTAAAATGAAGTTAGGATGACTTAAACAGGGCTTCCCTTCCACTGTTACTGTAACATCCAGAAAGTACACAATACATATATATATATATCAAGGTACACAGAACTGTTCTGTAAAATGTAGATTACATGCATTTCTAAAATGCAAACCTTTACACTTCATTTATACCCAGTCCCAGACCTTTTCAAAGTAATAAAACAGAACAAGAATCCCTTATATCCAGTAGTACTTCTCAGATACACATAACTCATCTGGTTATGATTCACGTACCATTTGTCAATATCACAGAATATCTACAGCATATAGCAAGTTATATTTCCATGTGACAATGTTTCAACAACATATTAAACTGTGGTACATTCAGTTCAGTAAAAAGTCTTTTCCATTGCTTTGTACATATAAAAAAAAGGAAACTAAATGTAAACAGTCGGAAGGCCGTCCACTGTCCTGCAGGGGCTGCTAACCTTCAACTGAATTACTGACACCTACAATCTTATTTTTTTATTAAATGCCTGTTTACTCAGCATTTATCTCAGTCTCTGGTCTCTGCACTGAAAGCTCAGCTTGTATGAATGCGCCCTGTCCCAAGGCAGTGGAGTATGCGCGATTACTATGTTGTGTTGAGAAACCAGGGCTGTGAAAGGAGCTGGATCCGCCCCGATTTGATAGTGAGGTTTGGGACTGAGGTACTGGATGGTAGTCATCCAAGTTGTCATAGTGTGACTGTAAAGTAATGGCACTTTGTCTTTGTCCCTGTGACTGATGAGAGTAGGCTCCACTATGGTCTGAATTGTCTGGTAGATGTGCGGGAAGACTGGATTGGTTGTAATGCTGGCGCTCTCTAATGCTATGGGATCTCTCTGGCTTGGGTAGTGGAGCTGGCTTTGCTGGAACTGCTTGTTCATCTTCGCTGGCGCTGCTTGTGGCTTTAACCCTGCATATGTGGCGATCCAAATCTGATCTTTCGTAACGGGGCTGGGCTGTCCTGCTCTCCAGGTGTTCCTGCCAATGTTTACTGCTTGGCTGCTTTTCCCCTGGTTCAAACTTGGGGTCCAGATGTCCACCTTCTGGTAAGTGCTGCAGGCTTCGTGGTGGAAGTTGAGATTGATGTGAATGGATGGACGAGTAGGTCCTGGAGCTGCCTTGTTTGTTGGTCTTATCCCCCATCCCATTTCCTTGGCAGTGCTTCTCTGTTTCCATATACATCAGGACATCTGGATCAGAGATCAAGTGCCTGGGAGCATGCTGAGATCCAGGAACGATATTATATCTGGCCTCCTTGCTCTCAGCAGCCATCAATACAGTTTTGCCGGGATCTGATTTGCTTCGCAGATGTAACATGTCTACATCCATTGGCATGTAGGGTCCTACGTTGTCATACTGTGACATCACAGAACCCTTCACCTTTTGTCTCGCTCGGCTTTCCCTGCGGATTGAGTGTATGCGAAGCCTTTCTGCTTCGTCTGGATCCCACGTAAAGTAAACACTCCCTTTTGAACCACCGTGAGGTGGCATGTCTCTGCTTACGAAGCTATGTTCCTTTAAAGGAATTAAATGTCTTGAAAGGTAGTGGTAGCCTCCAGATTTGGCTCCAGAACGAAGGAGGGGGGCACTGTCCCGACCGCTAAAGGAATGGACATGCCGTAAGCGGATGGTACCGTAATGGTCCACATCGTAGAAAGGGGTATCCAGAACATGAGAGCCAGAGTAGGGGCTATAGCGGTACTGAACTCTTCCGTTCTCAAAGTAAGGCTGTAGTTGTGTGACATGGTAGTCGGTTTGGGAGGCCGGTTGGTGAGACTTGCAGTGGTAGACAGGGCGCTGGTAGTAAAATAACTCATCATCTGGTGGAACCTCGGTTCTGGTGACCGGCATTGAACGGATAGCGGTGTGAGGTACATGTAGGGAGTGGACCCTGCGGATTGTTGGGTACACGGTAGGTCCATCTACTTGACTGTAGCCATGAGAGTGGTGCAGTGTGCCTGAAGAAGTGTATTCACTTCTCAGTGAGCCACGAGATTTGATGGACTGGTGATAGGACCTAGGTCCAATCGTATTATATCTACCATCACCATGGCCTCTATAAGAAATCTGTGGCTCTGATTTCGACACATAAGAAATGTGTGGTGGAACACTCTCTGGTCTGTAATGGTATGCCATTGTAGCCTGACCTGAAGGAGATACCCGCTGATGGTAATATGCCTCTGTGGTGGGTTCCAGTAGGGCAGCATCCCCTTTGGAGTGGTAAATGTAACCAGACTGATGAGTGGAAGCCCTACGATGAGATGGATGAGACTGTGGGGGAGTCTCCTCCACTGAGCCTCTCATGGGTGTTTCTAAGATAGGATGAAAGTTGGCGGGATTTGCAGCCTCAGTGTTGCAGAGAGCAGCCATCGCTAGTTTACTATCTATAGAACGAACTGGTGGCGCTGGTGGTGTCACTTCCTGAGTATGGTGTTGAGGAGCACTATCTTCTTTTGGATGGACAGGCTTTATGGCTTCCCATGGTTTTTCCACAGGATCAAGAGGTGCTGCGGGGATTGGTGCAACTCTAGCATTGGGCTGTGACTTGGGTTGAAACTGCGGCTGTGCTTGTGACTGAGAATGAAGCTGAACTTGAGGTTGAGACTGAATGGCTGCATGAGGTTGAGTCTGTATTTGTGGCTGAGGCTGTAGAATTGCGACTGGCTGATCTGGCATCTTTATGGGTTTTGTTGGCATAACCATTTCAGTCATATGGATCTAAAAATGAAGCCCAAACAAACACTGTCAGGTTTCTTGCATATTTCCCTTTTTGTATTAACATGTACTGTACTTTTAGTTATTACTAGATTAATGACTGAATAATGTTGATACAAATGTTGCAATATGACAAAACTGAAATAATCACACAACATGCAAAACATGCACTCCAAAAGGTTCACATAAATACTAACAAATTAAATCAAAACAATGGCAGGCTGAAAAAAAAACTAGCAGCACTAATGCTTTTCTAATTTTGAATTTAAATTGGTGAAGGTCTGGCTCATAAATATTTATAACATTACTTAACGTTCAGCCTTGGCACGGAAGTACTAGTGCGACTGACATCCCTGCATATGCCACTGCTTACCTCAGAGCTGGGTTGTTGAATGACAGTATCCTTGCTGCTGATAGCTGGTGTGATGTTTGCGGTGGTGGTTTTGTCTGTGCTCACAGGTGTCTGGCCCACAGCTGGCTGCTGCCTTTCTGGGCTTTTTTGTGTTTGGGGAACTTGAAAAGACTGACTAGAAGACATAGCACTCTGGCTTGAGGTCTCAGGTGAGATAACATCCTGGCTATTGCAAGAAATGGTGGATGGCTTCCTGCTCTCAGCTGTGTAGAAGTGCAGACTAACGGAGCGAGTTAACTTTTCAGTTGGGGTGAAGGGTGGTGAAGATGTAGGAGCGGACCTCTTTGATGCTTCGACTGCTGCCTCCTCCAGGGATGGCTGCGATGGCAAGGAAGGAGGCAGCGGCCAGTCCATGGTCTCCAGTAACTCTTGTGGCTTAACGGGTGACACTGGAGTTGGGGGTCCAGAGGATTGCCTCTGAGAGAGAATAGTGGCCTGCTGGGCAGATTCAGCTAGAGCTAGTGCAAGCATGCGGGCAGCGTTCTTTGGTGGGGGAGGGGGAGGTATGAGGGACACAGAGCTGACAGGGACATTTCCCTTTGGTGAGTCCAAAGCTACGGCTCCTACGAATGGACAAAACAGAGGGAACTCAAACAAGGAGAAGGCAGGCTAATATTCATAAGAAGGTAAGATAGGGAAATGTTAAATTTCTACAGATTGCGGACAGATTTCTCTACATTGAGGGTGTTCGTGCAAAGCGCTACTGGTAAAAGCATGTTGAACTAAACCTGAAAAATCAAACAATTATCTTATGAAACCCAGCATACCTTGGAGGTTCATATCACAGTGGCATCAAGGTTAAAAAAAGGTGTTTACAATAAAATTAAAATTAAAAAAAGCTTAAAAAAAGCAAAAGTTCTTAATCTACTCTGTATTCGTGTTTCAGATATTTTTGAAAATCTTTCATAAAAAGGTATCACAACCTCTGTTTTACCCCGACATGTTAAAAACCAATTTTAATACATTAGTTTAAAAACAAATCAACTAATTTCTGATAAAAATATCAATGACTTCTCAACAAACATTATGGATTTAAGCTACCATATCCCTGTATTTCAGTTGAGCTTACCTGTCTGCTCTTGAGAGCATGTGACCTGTGGTGGCTGTGAACATTCAATGTTTGATATGTCTTTACTCTCTTTACTCTCAAAGGTAGCAGCTTTAAGAAGCTCTTGTTGAATGGCTTCACTCAGGGGCAGATCGGTGGTTCTTGACAGAGAGCTCAATTTTGCAGGAGAGTTGAGTGGAGATGAAGGGGAAGAGGGCTGAAGCACAGTGCTCTCTGGTGCTTTTCTTATCATGGAGGCAGCCGATTCAGAGATGCTTAGAGTCGTCAAAACAGCTGACTTCTCACTGCTCTCAAGGGATTGAACTGGAGTTTTCTCTGAGAAAGAGGCAGGGGGCAGTTTATTTCTGTCCTTTAAGGCTGGACTGTGGTCTGGAGACACAGAATGACTCGTAACTTTAGCTCTGACTGGCGAGACTGGCTCTGAGCCACTGGCACTGCCCGGGCTTCTCTTCAGACTGCTTTCATCTGTGTCAAGTGAGAAAATAGAAGTCTCTGCCAGAGGAAGGCTACACTGGAAAGACATGGGGTCAAAGTCTAATGAGGCCATTCCAATGTCAGGGGGGCTCAGGTCCACATCATCAGCAGAACGAGGCGGGGAGATAAGAGCAGGCACACAGATTGGTCCATCATCCCCATCACTGTCCCCTTGACCCAGGTTGTCATACGAGTTACAGTGCTGTCTGCTATCCAGCAGGTCACCATTGAAGGAAGCAGAGAGAGCATCACTACTGGAGCGAGGTCTGCGTGGCCTGTACACCTTAGACTCTCCTGTGGTAAAGGAAAAGCAAAAAAGTCTGAATTTCACAGTGGCTGGTTTACAAATTGAGGCTGAGCTTTTATAGAGCTTTAAAAGTCTTACCTTCAACATTATGTAAAGAGGTGAGAGACTCTTCACTTTTGGCAGACCGAAGAGTGCCGGTGTCTCCTCTTCCTCCTGAGCAAATAAAGTGGGAAACCAAAGCAGTTGGAATAACTTGATTGTGCATAACCAAACAGAGTTCTAGAATACTTAACTCTGATTGGTCAATCTATGATCAGATGTTGTTGTCTCTCATAAAAACTAAACTAAACTAAAATCAATATTTTATGTCTAATTTTTTGAATGACAAAATGCCACAACACTAACCAGCCAATGCCATGGCCTTGAGTTCATTTGGTTCACTGGGATTGCGGTGAAGTTTTCGTTTAGACATCGAGGAAGACTTGCCCAAGTTGAAAAAAGACCGCCAACTGCCAACTGGAGACTTTTTAGACTTTATGGGCTGTCTTTTTCTTTGAAGAAAAAAATGAAATGTACAAAATGTATAACTATGAAAATAACATGCAAATCATTTCTTTATGACAGCATAAAAATGACAACATTTTAAAGCACGCTTTATACCTCTCAGTAGGGAATTCAATGACCGTATGAAATTTTCCTTGTAAGGCTGCAGGACCCTCTCCCACCTCTATGTACTTGCTGTCTGCAGTGATAGGCGAGTTTATCTGGGCCTGGGTACGTGCCTGTGCCTCTTCGAGTGTAAGCAGCTTTGTGGATGGAGAGGGTACCAGCAAAGATTTAGGCCGAGACAAAGAGTTGTGTCCTACAAAGAAATGTGCGATGAATATAAAGCAATGCAAAAACCATAAAAATAACTGTTGGAATCTGTCCATATTGCATACCTGTTCCCTCTCGTATGAGTGAGCTCAGTTTGGGGCTGAAGAGAACATCCACATGGTTAAGGATGAACTCCACCACAACCGACTGTATTCTCACCTCCATGAAAGCTGCTGTGCCACTGAAGCAAGCGGATTCTATCTGCTTTGACCTTTTTAGTTGAGAATAACACACAAATAACAAACATTAGTTATAATTACTAGGTTTCTATATTCACGTTACAAAATTGCAGAGCTGTATCTTTGAGCATCTGTTACCTCAGTAAGTTGGGAGCCCAAACAATGGCCAAATTCTTCGTATGCATGTTTGTAACATAACTGAAGGTTGCCAAGTGTGAAAGATGCCTCATAAGAAACTCAAGGGTCCTACAAGAAAAGCATGAATACTGAGCATTAAAACTACAGTTGCATTAAAATCAGGTGCAAAGTAAAATGATCATAATGGATTAGATTTGAAATCCCATTCAAGTGAAAAGTGAACTGCATACTAATATAAATAGAATGCTTAATGCAGTAGATTACAAAAAATGTTTGACAAATATGGCTATGTTGAACTGCAAGTTCTCTAGCAACCAGCAGAGGGCATTGTGGTCGTTTACAAACCTATAATGCGGAGGCGGCAGCTGCTGAATGACATCATGTATTTTGATCAGCCTCTCCTCATCCGTGGCTGCTGACACAGCGTCCTAAAAAGGAGAAGAGCAGGTGTAAATCAGGGTCATTGTATCCAGAGCAGCTCTATCCAACAAAACACTCTCAAACTCATTTTCACACCATACTGTTGATTGGACAAAAGCACATGGTCAGTCGCATTTCCTGTGCATTATATTTTCACTGCTTCCATAGCAACCTAAAACACACCAATGCACTCTTTACTCTAGCCGTTTTCATTTGCAGCGACTTATCTCCAGATGCTGTAAATGTCACTGCTTTGTTTGGCATGCAGATGAACTCCTTGAGAAGCAGGGCTCTTAAGAGACAAGCAATTCATTTTGTATACTCATTAAAAGCAATCAATAGAACGAATAGCCTTAAGCCTTCAGTGACTCCTGCACTGTTTTGCCAGTCTCAGATAAGAGACCCACGCATATTATCACACCAAGAACTAAAAAGGTTTTGATATCATAAGTATGGGCTGCATGTTCTAATATAATAGGTGCTCTCAGCTGGAGCTATTTGTATGACAAAGAGTGTGTGAGTTTGAGAAAATGCACTTTAAAGGCCTGCCGTTCCAGGATAAACGCTTACCGAGAATTTCTCATACAGCTGGTAGGTGAGAAGTGGGTTGGGAAGCTCTCGAAAGTAAAGCTTGCACAGGGAGCCCACGCAGTGTATGTCTTGAATGTAAACATCTTTTGTCAGATCTGGGATCTGTTCAGAGTCAAATTCATGCCTAAAGTGAGAGAAAGAAAGAGGCTTTATACACTACTTTAAATTTAGGTTTTAAGCACACTAAATTGTCTAAAGATCTTCTTTAAGAGATTTTCTGATTAAATAACATTAGCTTTGAATTAGAGCTTTCAAATGATTTATAGCATATAATATATCATTTTTGTATACAATGTATGTGTGTGTATTGGGTATATTATGTATATATAAATCCACAGATGCATGTATACATTTAAGAATAATATGCTAACATTTATAAATTAAATATTTATATGATGTAATTTATATGAATTTAAACATACACATAAACGTGTAAATATTTTCAAAATGTATGCTGTTCATGTGTGTGCCATTATGTATACATGATTCATGTATGCGTACTGTGTATATTTATTATGTAAACAAAAATGGATGATTAATCGCAGGATTGATAATGAATATCAGTTTTCAAATGCAGATGAAGTTAATTATTTCATTTAGCAAGGATTCATTAAACTGATCAAAGTGACAGGGAATATGTTTATAATGTTACTAATAAATGCTATTCAAAGAATCCTAAAAAATGTCTTAGAAAGTCAACAAAAATATTAAGCAGAACGTTTGTTCTCAACCAAATCAGTTGAGAATGATTTCTAAATAATCAATGACAATGAATCAATTCCTAATGAAACATCCTCCTTAATAGCAATACACTATATTTATATTTATTTTATATGTTTAAATTGTAATAATGATAATGTCACATTATTAAATATTTATTAAACATTATTTATTTATCAAATAAAATGTATTAAAAATTTTTTTTAAAAAGAAATACAGACCAACCACAGACTGGAGCGATAGAGTAATATTTAAGACTTAAAAAAAAAAAAGTAGTAAAAAATAAAACTACAAAAAAATATTTATTATAGCTTTATAGTTTTAAATTTGTCCATTGACAAAACTACATGTAGGAACTCAAGGGGGAGAGAAAACTTGTTAACCGGCCAAGCAAACAAGTCAACTTGTCCTGGACCCGGTAATAAACCCCATCTAATCACTCTGGTGTACTCATTTCCTCCTGTATTCAAGAATACAAACATTCCCATTATGAAATGTAATTAGCAGCAGCTTAATATTCAGCCACAGCATTCAGAGTTTCTCAGGCGGTATGATAAATCCCTATCTCTGCTATTCACAATTAGGGGAGTGTGTTTATGTCCTACCGCAGCTTCTGAATGTTGGAAGCAATCCCGGAGAGACGGTACATTCCATCAACCACTCCGTGCTTCTCAATGAACTCAGTGCAGCTCTTGAGTACCTGGGGGACTAGAGGTTTAGACAAAATGTTACTGGAGCATCCTTTTTGGCACTTAAAGTGTGAGACTTGTCAAAATGCCAATAGAATACAATGGCAGATTTTTGTGCAGTAAATTTCTGATTTTTTGTTTGCTATAAATAACTTCAACAACTGCCCGATCGTCCGTGCTCTTCTGTTTAAGCAGAGTTTATAGCTTCACATTTGCTCCAGTGGCATTAGACAAACTCCAGACCTCCAATGTGACCTTGCAATGTTTCACCCAGAGGAATCATAGCCACAGACAACCCTGACTGGCCTCTAGTCTTGACAAACTTTATCCAGCAGATGAGTGAGTCCAAGTCTCTCAGAGGCAGCTGTTCATCCACATTCCTCACATAACTGTCTGAAGCACAAAATCCTCAGAAATGCAAGAAAGTTTTGTCTTTAAACCATCTCAAAAATCATTCAATAAGCACTTTCCAATAAAGATGGCCTGTGGCCACTGAGAGTGTGTTTCAAGAGGTTAAAGGAGCTGTCACTTGCCCTGTAAAGCAGTGATATATTCGTTATGCCTTCAAGCTAAAGCCGTTAACCTAAGAATCAAATAAATTGTCAAAAATGAGAATGACTCTGAAAATTCTCGGAAGCATAAGTCAGAAGTCTTTTTTTCCTGCAAAAGTGTTTATAAACCACTAAGGTAAAGGTAAATTAAATTTGTAGAATTTCCAGTTCTTTATCCAAAATTTCTTATGATGGTAAAAATAAAATAAATACAGTACCATTCAAATGTTTGGGGTCAGTAAGGTTTTTGAAAAAAATAATAAAAATCTCCTCAACTAACGAAGGCTACAAATATTTTAGAGTAGAAATAGTATTACTGTAAAACATTATTACAATTTTAAATAAGTTTCCTATTTTAATATTTATAACTCTGGACTCCAGTCATAAGTAACACATGTATATCTGTAGCAATTGCAAACAATACATGGCATGGGATTTTTTAAGAAATATGATCTTGTTCCATGAAGATATTTAGAAACATTTCTACAGTAATATAACAAAACATAATTTTTGTTTGGCAATATGCATTGCTAAGAACTTAATTTGTACAAATTTAAGTGAGATTTTCTCAATATTTACATTTTTTTGCACCCTTCCAGATTTTTAAATAATTGTATATCAGAAAGCTTTTTTTTTTTCTTCCAGATTGCATGATTTCATTTTAAAGTTAACCCTTATGACTGGTTTTGTGGTCCAGGGTCACAAAATTTCAACATTCTCCTGTGATGCCAAAAGCTGAATTATCAGTAGCCATTACTCCAGTCTTCCATTTCACTTTTATTATTATTGAAAATAGTTGTGCTGCTTTTTTCAGGGTTCTGTAGTTAATATAAAGTTCAAAAGCACAGAATTTAATACAATTCTTTAGTAAAATGTTTACATTATAAATGTCTTTACTGTCACTTCTGATCCTGTATAATATATCCTTGCTGACTAAAAAATCTTAATGACCCTTTCCTTTTGAATGGAAGGATTTTTTGGCAAAAAAAAAAGACCAGTGGATCTCTCTCTCTCTTTTTTTACTTTTATTACTTCAGAGGCCAACATTCTTTTAGCACCAACTGAGAATTATATTATAATAAGTGCACTGCAGAGAGATCTGCAGAGTTGTATGTTATTATGACTGAGCTATACTAATTCTAAGACTCTACTTGAACAGAGCGTTTTGCCATATCGTCTCACGTTCCTCTGAGATCAGAGTGTCTGAGACAGAGTACACATTCTGCCATTACCCGTTTTACAAACACAAATAAAGCTGAGTGGGTTCATGGGTGGGAGAGGACAGTGAAGAGAGCAAAAGGTTCAGATCTAGGTACTAAACCTAAACTTTATCCTCTATCTAACCAACTACAATGGATGACCTTTTGTAGGAAGACATTTTTAAAGAATACCAGGAATTTCTGCTTTGAGGATACTTGCTTCTGAGGGAAAGAATGTCCATTCTGAAACATTCTAATAAAAGCAATGTTTTTTTTTTTTACCCTCCTTCTAAATGTAATGGTCGAGCAGTCGTATAAAGTTGCGTGGATCCCCTTTGAAAAGGACAAGGCTTAGATTTTAAGGGCAGGCAATGGCTCAGGGAGGATTTCAAGTCAAACAAATGGAGCAAATGCTGAAGGCTGCCAGGGAGCTTTGAATCAATGGCGAAGAAATCTCCAGACACGGCCCCCTAACCATTCCTCCTGACCTTTAGACCGCTTTAAGCCAATCAGATGCCATGACAACCTTTGCAGCCAGATCCAAGGGTGTTTTTGGAGGAGGGGGGGTTAGCTATGCTTTCCAGCCCACCCACACTGTCACATAAGTGTCAAGCACTGTCTGAAGCATGAGTGTGAGTTCGAGTAGGACCAGAAGGGGGCAAATCTCACCGTCATGGCCAGAGTTGAGGAGATGTTCTCCTAGGTCACAGCCGAACACCCTCTCCCTGAGGATACCTCTTTGCTTCAGCTTCTGCTTAGTCGGCCTGGACTTCATGAATGTGCGTAGAAAAGTGATCAGCTTCCCGTGTTTCTTGGACACTGGAAGATAAAAATGAAAACATGCCAATTTAAATAGTATTTTCACATCAAAACTGCACTGTGAATCACAAGTGCACAGCGACAAATGAGCTTGAGAAAATTCAGTTTACCTACAGGCACATGCCAGCCATATTAGTGAGCTTATGAATTAAAAAAAGAAAAGGGAATAATTTGTGTAAGAATAATGGGTTTAAGCACTAACCCTGTTTCTTTAATAAAGGAATTTCCCAAATCCTCCATTGAAAGTGTTGCTTGAATAACCTAGATCACTAACGGCTGTTTCGTCAACCGAGCAGAATTATTAATTCACCCAGATTCCTCGGAGCGAAGTACATACTGCATCATTGGGCGTTTGTACTACTTTTGGTAGAGCAAAAATCAAACCACTTTATTCTCTGTAGATCAACTGTTACAGATTCGCGAATACAGTAGCATATACAATGATGATACTATGATTGACGTTACAAGTTGAATGTAATCTCAGCATTGGAAGAAAAAAACCTGAAGATGAGTGGCTGGCAACATCTGTAAAAGTCTTCATGAAAGTAATAAATGTTTCCTTTCATTTCATTTTTGAAGGAGGCCAAGCAGGAAGGACGTCTCCAGCTGTTTATTCTCTAGAGCAGCTTGCATTGTTATTACACCCTGACACTAACCACCATGCCCCCCCCAAAAAATAAAAAAAATCATCATCTGAATTTGCATGAGAAACTCTAGGACGATTCACAGGAAAAGTATCAAGAGAAAAACCCAAGGATTTGACAGGAACGCACCAAAATAATTCCACTGGATTTGAGTTCTGTAATTGCTCATTAAACTTGGATTGTTCTGGTGTTCCTCATAAAATATTAGCAAGCTTAAATATTACCAACCGAATAACTGTTTGCATAATGAAGCTGTATGAATCAGCAAACAATCTGTTGGCAGAAACAATTTCGGAGCTATTACAAATGCAGCTGGGATTCCTGAAAACCACAAACTGGTCCATCTGTGTTTGTGTTTGTGGGCACATGTGGTGGATTTAGCAGGAGACGGAGTAAAAATGATTAGCAAAATAATTGCAAATATTACACTGTTGTTTAACAGTTTAACTTCCTGGTGATTTTAAGGATGTGTGATTCTTTGCACACTGAAACCACAGTGGACGTGGCAAGGGGACATCTGCCAGCTGTGATCTCATCTGTTCTCTTCACCTTTTAAATAGGCGCATTACTCACAATTTTTCATCATAAAAGTTATCAAATGTTTTCCAACAAGCAGTTGCAGCTGGTCTCAATGCAATTAAATCCTCTCATATCCAGTGGAGGTTAATAATAAAAAGAGCCGTTGTAGGAATTTCCTGTTCTACTTTTCCAGAACCATAAAGTAACTGCCACACATTTCCCAGATCCTCTTTTCTGAACTCCACAACAAACCAAACACAGGGCATGTGCTGAATATCACAGAAGCGGCAATAGGCTGTGTGCGTTACTGAAAAAAAAAGAGTGGTTCCTTCAGGCTGCACTTTACCTCCTCTAAGGAGACACTGATGACGTTACAGCACAACGTGACTGACACATTATACGCTTTTCTTTTTTTCCCTCCAAATCAACGCTCAGAACGTGACTTCCGATGACTTGCTAAAAACGTATTTGAAAAAAAACAAAACAAACACAAATATTACTTTGCTACACACATCAGAAGCATATACAAAATCTACCAAGAAAGGCAATTAGAAAACATTTATCGCACATAAACACCAGTGCGCACATTGTTTTCAGCGCATCAAATAAAAAACACACAAATCTGGCTATAAAAAGCACTTCAGTCGCAGTCTGAGGTAGTTTAGCAACTTTACTAAAAGTAAAACGACAACTTCATAACTTACCTCAATGTGAAATATCCATGAAAATAAAGGACAGAAAAACAGTATTCTTAAGTTTGCCAGGCTTCAGCTGTGGTAGAGAGCTCGAGACACAACCCTGAAGGATCATCACAGACGGCACTCTTTCTCTTTCTCTCTCTCTCTCTCTCTCTCTCTCTCTCCCTGCCAGCCGGTAAAAGCTAATAGTCAGCATGCATTCTTTCCTCTTTGCTTTT
Source organism: Enteromius viviparus (assembly GCA_032353835.1). Taxonomy (NCBI): domain Eukaryota; kingdom Metazoa; phylum Chordata; class Actinopteri; order Cypriniformes; family Cyprinidae; genus Enteromius; species Enteromius viviparus. Next base: position 43,610 of record JAUCNO010001206.1, read on the forward strand.
TCCCCTCCTCTCTTTCCTCTCAGAGTTTGTCCTGCCCCTAATATCAACTTTCAACAGCACGGGCTTCTAACTGCAGAGATCGGGTGTGAGCAGCCAGGCAACCCAAAGAGCAACAGTTTCAGCCCTTAAGGCTGTTGCATTTATCAGATATCCACCATTGAGTGATGAATGTGCTTTGAAAGACAATGGCAATACAACACAGCTGTCTCCTGTGATCTTCTATTTAGGCTACAGCTTAAATACAACTTATTAAAAACTACACCAAAGCCAGAATCCAGACGAAACGTAAATATAACTCAAATTTGACTATACCACCCGGCCAACAACAATGCACTCTTTCTAAAGAAAATCATTCAAAGCCAAGCCCATGTTCCATTCAGCTTTTACAACCCAGACTGACAGGGTACAGCCATAAGGAACTGACAAAGACAAGCTTGTCTGCACTCTAAAGCAACAGGTTTGTGGCCAAGCGGTCAAAAAACAAACAGATGCAAGGTAACACTGGTGTTAAATGAACAATAAAACTCAAAACATTAATAGGAAAAAAGTTTACAAATGTCTTTACTGTCACTTTTAAACATGAATGCATTGTTAAATTACAATTATAATCATACTGACAACAAACTTTCTAAAGGTAGTGTCTATAATGATAAATGCTAAAACAAAAATGATGTTTGTTTTAGTATTAAAAGTAGAACAAACACCAAAAAAAAAACTGGTTTCCCAACCCAAAAGCTTATATAGGTTCACATAAAAGTCTCTGTTTTCAGAACAGACCAGTAAGGAAGTACGCAATCCCCTGTAGGACAAACGGACACATATTGCTATGTAAACCTAATACAGTTTGTCTCTCATTCTCTCACAGTTCCTTCCAGCTGTCTTGGCTTGTTCACAGAGGCAGCTGCCCTTTACTCCACTGAGAGGAAGACACTGTTGCCCCACAAGGAAGTGAGAGGGAGTTAAGGGAGCTACATCTGGAGCAGCACCTGCTACAGCTGAGAATAATGAAATAAACGCAACTATTCTTGATTGTGAAAGTGTGTGCGCAAGAACAAGAAATGATTATACTTCAGGCATTTTCATAACATACAATATGCCCTATTCATGCTTGACACCTTGGTAAATAAAATATTACAGCAACCTTTATCACTGTTACACCACCTGCATGATAGGACATTATGTGGTTAACCATTTACATGGGGCATTTGCTTAATGAGGTGAATGATTCATAAGGTATTTTGTGTCGTCTGATAGGCACTTGCTTCTCGGCTAAAGCTCTGTGGGGGAGCGGAGAGGTATGTTGTATTTGAGCTTGTACAAAGGCAGTACACAAGCATGTGTTTCAGTCACCATGGAGAGACTGTAGTTCATATTGTCAGTGGACAAAGATGGGATTATTTTATAGCCTTTCCTAAACAGGGTCATGTAAATCAGCCCAGGAGTGTGCTGCAAAATAACCTCACAATAGGGCTTTCTGGAGCATCTGAAAGAGCGGTGGTACGGTGCCTAAACTGATGCCACGAGCTTCATTTCAAATTTAGACACATTAAGTGCTTACATAGTCAAATGAGTAGAGATTAAATGATATTAAAAAAAATTCACAGAATTGATTAGAATTTTCATGTTATGGATGACAAGAAATATATAACAGACAGTAAAATCCTATTATTTTTTGTCTACATAAATTAAAAACTAAACATTAAAAACTAAAAATCAATTAATTTAAATAAATTATGATTTTTCGACAACAGTACATAGTATGAAAATGGATTTTAATTAATATTTTTCATTTTAATAACATTAATTTTAGATTAATTTTAAGTGTTGTTTATTGGCAACAAAGATCATCTAAATTTAAATACACAACACTGGCCAATATTTCCATATTACGGTTGATAACTGGTACTTCACTAAATTAAATTTAGCATATAATGAAGGACAAGGTAATCTAAATGTAAAAATAGGAGAAATAATGAACAATTACATATGTATTGCTCAACAACCAATAGTCTCTTAATATCATGCATCTAGACACAGTAAAATAAAATGCAAAAACATTGTTAAACAGTAACATGCACTCAAATGCAGGTCAAAAGAGAGAGAAAGTGCTATCAGGGTAAATCTATAAGACAAGGGTCAAAGTCACTAGAGACACCAGAAGAGTTAAGTGGAAAAACAAGACTCCATATTTGTTGTGCTTGCATCAAGTCCTTATAAAGTTAACACGGGGTGTTAGGAAAGACCAGTGAAACTACATTCTAAAGCAACAGAGTGCCAGTAGTGTTCAGAGCACCCGTGAGTGGCAAGTGACTGTGCGAAGATGCACAGGAGAGTTCAGGGTTAGTCTGTGTTAGACGTAGTACATGGATAAACGATTTGGTCTACCTGAGCTCAGCCTGTAGGGGTTTAATGGGTCTGGTGCCCATGCACTGTCCTGCTTTACACTTTCCATCTCCAAATCTGCATGCCGGGAGTAGAGAAGGGAAGAGGGAGGGAGGGACCCAGTTAGAGAACATGAGAACAACAGCTGCACATGCAGCTCTATTAGCTTAGCAGTCTTTCAGGAGAGTTTCCCCCCCCTAACTCCACATATCCTGACCACTGGGAAAGTTTCCCAACAGTTCTGAAGCTGCTATGAATGATAATAAACAAGAGGGTGCAGTAAAATGCATGTGAAGACAAATACTAGACTAACATGGATAAGCTCTAAGCTGCAATGCAAGAAAAACAGTTTTTATGATACTGCCAAAGAACAACTTGTGCATGCAGGGAGAAAGTGTGATAAAAGAATGATAGTGAATAGAATATATGCGTCTGTGTGTAAGCGTGAGAAAAAAAGAGCAGGAGATAAAAGGTGTGTGAGACTTTGTTTCTGTATGTTTGTGTTTAAAGGCATATTTAACAACACAAAAATTCAACGGTCAGCATTTACTTGGCCTTATGTCATTCCAAACTGTGACGCTAACCAGTCTCTTTCCAGCACCAAACGAAATGAATCGAAACAAAAGAAACGAACAAAACCAAAAAAAAAGGAAGAATTTATTTTATATATATATATATAAATAAAACCAACAACAAACAAAACACCAAACATATACAAAAACCAACAAAACCCCCCTCAAAACAATGCATTGTCAAAAAAAATATAGAATATACCAAAAACAAGGCCCCAACCAAAAAAAAAACAAGAATTAAACAAAATGAATAAAAATGCAAAAAAATAAAAAGATAACCAAAAACAGAAAGGAAATTAAAAAAACAACATTAACAACAAAAAGTGGCCATGCTCCAAGGAGAAAAATGTCGTACAAGTTTGGAACAACAAAGGTGAGCACATGTTGACAGATTTATTTCTGTGTGAGCTAGCCCTTTAAGGCAAATAAAAAGGCGTTGGGGAGAGTATACCAGCACGCACAGGGTGGGAACAGACTCCAGGAGGCCGGCCGCAGACCAGAGCAGGGGGACGCTGAGGGAGCAGTGGAGGAAGCATGGTCAAATAACACATCTCACATGCATGCAATAAGTGCAAAGCAATGCAACATACATTCCAAATACAGTGTCAGTACCTGTACCAGCAATGACAAATAGAGCTAATCCCCAGCAAAAAGCTACTGCATAGTCAAAGCTAATAATGTACCTCCTTTGTTTCTTGCAGGGGCCTTAATAATAAAATGGTAAAAAGCATTGCTGTAATTACACCCAAGAGCCTCGGGGCTCTTTTTTCGGGACTGATTACGCTGTGCCACATCATTGCATCTCTGCAATGATATTACTTCTACAAGACGATCTGTACCACAGATCACTACCACCACCCACTGCAAGCCAGCATTCTGATTGGTCCAATGAGTCATGATGATGATGATGTTGATGATGATTCACCCCTCTGCAGATGCCAATAAGCATTGATTTGATATTCAAAATGACTAAAACCAAAAACAAACGGCTGCAGGTGATGGATAAGTCTCCGGGCGGTTAGGCAGGACAGTTAGTCCAAGTTATGATGTAAACTGACCTTTCTTAAAGCAGTCCGCATGGCCCACAGCCACCCCAATTATGACTAAATGTATTGCTCGTGTTAAGATTGTGAAAGCTAGCAACAGTCCATTTGAGATTCTAATAGTCAAGTGGTTTCTTTTGACGTTTTAGTGCTTGGCCAGTGAGATATTCTGCAAATAATGGGGAATAAATCACACCATTCTGTAGCACATACACACTCTCCAACAAACCATTAGGAGTGAAATGAGGGAAAGCAAACAACTGTGCAATATAGATTCAACTATAAATGTAATGCATGAAAAGGGTCAATAGGTTTCTTTGTGAGTACGCAGAAAAAGAAAAGATTGTGGACTGGGTGTGAACCACAAATTTCCCATGCAGCGTTTTGACGACGTGCTTCGAAATCTGAAAACCTTGCATGTCTCACACCCAATTTGTTGAAATCTGAAGTGACACTTTCTTAAAAAGCAGCTGTGCCCTTCCCAAGGACGACAATCTCTGAAACATCAAAAAGCAGCTTTTAGTCTTCTCTTCATGGAGGTTTGAAGCTCTGTGATTCATGCTACAGGGCCCAGAGGCTCCAGTCGGCACCTGTTTCAGTTGTCTCAAAAAAACCACACCACACACTCGATACATGGCTGATTCAACACGTCACTTCTTATACAATTTGCTCCAATCCACACTCTCTCGCTCTCCAATATGATTAAAATCTCACTGCAACACACAAGTAACAAGCTAGCCTTCCAAAACCTGCATCTTTTGATAGGCCCAGCAGCCTCAGGAGGAATCTGAATGCGTATGAACAGCAAGTGTGACCTTGCGTTCGCTTTCCTGATATGATGCTGGGTTGCTGTGGTTTATAATGCCCTGCAGTAGAAGTAAGCTGTTAAAGGATGGTTAATACAGACGTGAGCAGAGGAACTGATGAGCTGTCCCAGCAGGATTTGAGGTCTGTGTGTGTGTGTTTTGTGGTACCTGGTTTTGGCACCGAGTTGGTAACAGACTGTGGGACCTTGTCGTTTATCAGCTCCACACACTCGCTGGGAAAGAAGCCAACCTGTGAAAAGCAGTGAAGGTTTGAAAAGCTTCTCTCTCTGGAGACAGACATCATATCACTCTACATTCTGCACTAAGTAACACTCAGAAAATAACATGTTACTGTGTCATAACTCACACACATATATATATATATATATACACATATATATATAGTGCAGGCCAAAAGTTGGACATACCTTCTCATTCAATGTGTTTTCTTTATTTTCATGAGCATTTACATCGGAAGATTCTCACTGAAAACTATGAATGGACCGCAGAGTGAAGGCAAAGGGGGTGACTACCTCTTGAAGCTCATCAAGAGAATGCCAAGAGTGTGCAAAGCAGTAATCAGAGCAAAGGGTGGCTATTTTGAAGAAACTACAATATAAAAGATGTTTTCAGTTATTTCACCTTTTTTTGTTTAGTACATAACTCAACATGTGTTCATTCATAGTTTTGATGCCTTCATTTACCAATGTAAATGGTCATGAAAATAAAGAAAACACATTGAATGAGAAGGTGTATCCAAATTTTTGGCCTGTCCTGTATGTCCTGGCCATATTCTACAGAAGTAATACACACACATACATATATATTATCAACTAAGGCTAATGATGCACTGGGGAATGTTGTTGCCGGGCAACTTTAGGAAATGTTGGCGTAAGCATGTCAACCAGCTGAGACACAGCGCCCAAGACTGATCTAAATAATCCAGATAGAAATTTGTTACTCAAAAAAGTGTTACTGGCAAAATTGCTCAAAAAGTTGTGTATCATTCGTGTAAGATGTTAATGATAGTTTCTGGTTCAATGTATATTAAAACTAATTAATAAAATCAGTATGATAAACTTTTTGTTGATCATATTGACTGTTGAAAAACCCAAAACACAATTTTTGCAATTTGGAGTGCGCTACACACAAGTGAGTGGGCTTGACAAACCACCTGTAGTAACTCATTCTTTCATCACTATATGCACCAGAGACTTTCCTATAAACACTACATGTACACAGAAAAACACCTCTGAATGTGTTACCTACAGGTAAACACATACTACTGTAAAAACTCTCTATGCACCAGACACTTTCTTATTGACACTTATATTTTACTTGACGACGCACCACAAATAATTTTGCACTATTTGCTTCTTAACCTTTAAATACCTTTTCTGCACATTATTATGTAAACTGCTTGTATAGTCTGTCTTAGGTTGTGTATGTATAGTCAATTATTTAAAGTATATCTAAATACGTTTGTGTTCAAAATATGCAAAACCTCTGCATCCCGACAAACGTTCTTTTATTATTTATTTATTATAATTATGAATATTTACTATAATTTTGATCTTGTTTTCTGATAAATGCTACTTTATTTTTCGTCATTTATGATCTTTATATCTCACTATTTCAAATGTATTTCTCGTATTTGTGTTTATATCTAACAACTAACCCAATATGACTATTTATCAAAATTTGTCTTCATAAATACTGATTTTATGTCTTGTGACTGATTCTGATTTTAAGAATGAATGTGCTACCTTTCACTGAGCTCAAATATGTTTCAACATATTTAAAGTATAGCGAGACCAATATAACGTTATTTTCCCCTTTATTCACTTTTCTCCTCAACTAATCAGACAGTAACTTATGAAGTGAAGCAACTAGGCATAAACTGTGCTTCATGCATGGCCAGCAGACATTCATCCTCCATCTGTTTTGATCAGAGTATGTTAGCTCTAGTGTGTCTCTCTAAATTCCTTCCACAGTCTAAGGCATGGAATGATACAATGAATATCTTCTTTCTGATTCTGGCCTAGTAGTAATTTGATTAGTCCTCAGTGTTTTTCCTGATTGCACAGCAGTTTCCAGGCATCCTATATCGTTCTTCAGCGTGGCTTTCTGTCCCCTGCATTTTTTCAATTACCTATCAAGAGACTCTGACTCTCCAGGGGTTGTAATTAAATTCCATTGGTGGGCTAGCATTCCTGTCAATTACGCAATAGCGGTATTGAACCCTGGGTTGCAGCCTGAAAGGATAAATACACTTTAACAGCAGGACCTGCTTGTATGAAAGAAGCAGCGTTGTGCACCAAACGGTTAAAAACTCTCACACACGGGGCATGCAAGGTGAGGACTCCCAGAGGCAGTGTCGATGTCTAATCCACTTATCCTATTCTCTCATATCCCACACCGTAGATCCCAGCAGAACCCTTGCGATCCCCAGGAGAAGATTGCTTATGTGGGGGATGTGATCGTGTTCCCTTTTGGTGGAAATATCTGAAATCTATACCATCACTTGCGATGTAAAGTCTCTCCTTCTCCTCGCCCTCAAGTGTGGGAGGTTCTTTTAATGCATGGGTCTGTGGAAAGGAAAATCATGTCAGACTTTCACTCCAGCATGCTCCCCTTCCCCTATTCTTGCCTCTTTTCTCCCTTCTCCTTCTTTATAACCAGCCCACCTTCCTTTCTGTACACAATGGAGATGAGCTGTATATCTTAGTTATGGATGTGCTATGATTAGAGATGAAAAAGTGGTGATAATAATATGTAAAAGAGAAGACTTTCTCACCTTCACATCACCTTCATGCTCACACATCTATTCACAGGATCTATCAAACTTTCAGTAGTGCAGCTGTTTAAAATACTAGCTTATTCAATTGCAAGGAATAAAATAGTGGTATATTATTAAAGGGATAGTTCACCTAAAAATTAAAAATGATCATGTCTTTTACTCACCTTTGAAGCATTTCTGATTCAGATGAATCCAATTGGAGTAATAATAAAAATTGTCCCGACCCCTTCAAGCCTTTGAATGGGTTTAAATAGGTGATAGCCCTTACACTTCGGAAGATGTGAAATAATGTGTGTGTATTCATAATAAAACCTCCCTCACACAGCTCCAGGGGGTGAATAAAGTCCTCTTGTGGTGAATCCATGCGTTTCTGTACGATAAATATCCATATTTCAAACTTAATAACCACTTTTCTCTCACGTCTGCTGTCTGTGGAAACCAAGAGTTAAGCTAGAGTTTTAGCTTGGTGCTTAAATATATAATGTGATATTTAATGTGCTTAAATAACCATGGATTTTTATATATTTGTATCCCATTACTATAAATGGCATGATTTCAGTGTGGAGATGTTGATTCCGCTTTTTCGTTGCGTCAGTTTGCTTGTAGCTTGAAGCTAACTGCTTTTTTTCAAAGGGTTGCTGCACTACTTTATTATAAGAGGCTTATAACAAATAGCCCTCCCAAGCAGCATTGTCATTTCCATAAATGTCATGTGACGGAAATGTGTTTTCGAAGATGTGCGTATCTGCAATGTTTCTCAGGAATGCATCTCCTCTTCAGATGCTTTGTTGTGAAGACGTTATTGGTCCTCTGCCAGGAATTTCTGTCTGGGTTAAAGATAGGTTATCTAATGTTTTGATCAGATTGTGTAACTTTGCCCTGCTGTGCATATATTTATATTAACGCAGATTCATAAACATTGATAAAGGTCTCAGTATTGCAAAGTAATTCCATACTACTGAGGATGTCGCTTGATACCCTTGCCTTTAAACAGCTGTGGTTTTATCACCTACGGTTCGATTTTTTATTCTGTTGTTTAAATGATTTTACAGTTCAGCTGTTTATATGCCGAAGTACCAGAGAACAGGAATATGCTATTATCGTCTTCCTCACAGGTGAACTTGAGGCTAGCTCTGTTATCATTTTGGCGTAAACCAGCGGTTTCCCATTATCCTGTTTTCATGGAGGCATGAGCACTGGATTGGCTTCAATAACAGGTTTTATCCATGTCCCGTGGCTGACCCAACATCTTCCTAGTAGCGCTGTTGGCCAAACAACACTCCCTCTTTGTCTGTGGAGCACTGGCCCATTCGAGCTCATCAAAGTTTCAAGAGTCATTCAATCGAGCAGTGCGGTCCATCCAGGGGAGCCCATGTTGGTAGAGGAAATGGATACTGGGGCACCTGGGTCCGACTCCATTACTGAGGCCCTGTCAGGGCCATCTCATCTGGGGAGTCACTGGAAAAAAGCACAGGTGGGGTTCTAGGCCATGGATAATTCAAATGTGACCTTCTCTGATAGCTCTGGTAAAGTCTATGCAGGTTCATATCACTGTAATTATGTTCTGTCCACCATTATTAAATTATAATATATTAGAATAAAATAAATATTCTATAATGAATATACAACCAGTCTTTTTTAACGTTTTCAGTGTCACTCGAACAATCTCAAATTTTGCTTTCATCAGGAAAAGTAGATTCAAATTAGTGTCATTTTAAGTCTAAACCATTAATTTAGATTAATGTATTTTGCTTCGGAGAGGTTCAGATAGGTTAAGCTGAGGTCACAGAGATTTCAAGGGATCTTGTTTTCATTAGCATGCAGGTGCATGCGGCTATGCAGATAAATATCATCTGTCTCTGTAACTTAGATTGAGTGTGGGGGCGTTTTAATCGTAGTAAGAAGCATATGTTAGAGATTGGACACCCTTCATGGCAAGGTCACTGGATCATGGTGCATGGACAATGGCATAGAGGAGATTGCTGATTCCTTGGATTTTGTCATTAGTAATTCTTCCAAAGATAACCTGGTGGTACAGTAAGCCATTGTTTAGAACAACACTCTCTTTCAGGAGCTACAGTAGCTAAGTCCCTCACAGAACTGCTTTAACTCACATATCGTCATTTACACTGAGTTATGGCTATACTGTCTGCTCTTGGGTCTGTGTGTGATCACAAACAGAGATCATACAAGGATTATTTGAGCACAATTATGTAATGAACTTCATGCCTTCATAAACACAAATCTGATATTGTTAAACAATTCTGTTGTTCCGCCATGCTTGAATGATTGTCCTTCACCCACATCTCTAAATATATACTGTAGCATTTTATGTATATTACTAACCTGAAACTAAATTATTTATCAATGTCAGATTTGTGGTAATTGAGGCATGAAGTTCTAAATAAAACTGTACATTTCTTATATGTGGGTCAAAAACGTTACAATGTCATCATCATAAGAAATTCACTCAAGTGATTTCCTTAGAAAGCACATTAAATGTAAGTGAAGTGTTTACTTTTATGGTTTCAAATAAGTTTTTGGACAATAAAATGTCAAAATGTGGTTAAAATAATGTTACATTGTCATTAAGTGTAACACAGTATCTATGTAAAAATTCAAGACATGTCTATTCTGAAATGTACATATTAAAATATATAAAAGAATAAGGAAGCATATTACGTTTCAATGTGTTTTAAATTAGTCAAATGATCTTACTGACAAATGGGCAAAAGGTTAGTGGCCAAAAAAAACAACAACAACTAGTTAGTATTTGGGGTGAATGTAAATAACCTTTTAATGTATCATAAATTGATTGTAGAAATGCCTGACAAGATTGTTACACTGATTGACATTTATTTAAATTAATATATTTAATTTATTTAATCAATATAAATGTAGTAAATCAGGAAAAAATGTGTGATAGCAATAAAATGCTATCAAAATTGCATTTAATTTAAACTGGAAACTTTATTAATTTTTAATTTATTATTAACTTTAATTATTTTGAGGAAAAACAACAGTACGTTTAAACCATTTTTCTTCTTCGACCCATTCATATATATATATACATATATATATATACATACATACATACATTTATATATATTTCTGTCAATTCTGTCAATTTCATCTATAGTTTTATAAACAATTTTATTAAAAAAAAAAGAATAATAAAAACATTAAAAACCAAAATCTTACTGGACACAAACTTTTGAATTGTAGTGTATAGCCCATAAGTAATGAATTATATGGTGAGATCCCACTCTATCATTGTTTTATTTGATTATGCTTTTTGATATTGCAGACAAAAGATTTCCAACTCAAGCAAATGGGAATTTCGCTTTATTTCACTCTGCTATTATTGTGTTTGTACACCAAGAAACATAATACATCCTCTCTGGAACTCAACTATGAAACTGAATTATCTTTACATGATTAACATTTGAATATAATTGCAGGAGTACAATACCATGTTCCGGATGTGATTCTCTCATCGATCGGTGTGTCTCACTGTTGTTGTGGATCAATTAGAGACGTCAAAGCCATCCGAGACAGGAGACTGAGCCGTCTCCCTGCTGAGCATCCATAAAATGACTTAAATGGATTACTGTGTGCATGATCACATTACACTGACCACAGCTCTGTGTTCAAACTCAATTTCAAACCTTTGTAGATCATTGCCTAAATATCACTAACATCTATTGTCGTACAATAATGAAAACTATTCATACCGATTACATTTGGTTGGGTCATAAATATCTTCGTTTGGCCACTTGCACCATGTCTATGCAAGCAGACTAAATAACTTTTTCTCCAGATGCTGGAATTTCACCTGTGCTAATAGGTCAAAGGGCCAGAGTCGGACAGCTGAATAGTTTTAATGTCAGTCTTTGCACTGGCATTTAGGGATGAGGAAAAAGCACATGACAAATAAGTACAGGTCATAAAGCACAACAAAAATTGTTCTCATGGCTCTCGTTTTGCATTTAGGAATGCTGAAGGATATATTGCTGCTAATAAAAGGGATATTGCTTTGATCCAAATTTATGCCGGCCATTATGTACGGGCTGTTTAGAGACATCCCAGTGACTACTTTAGTGGTCTACTTTTTCTCATTAGCAGTTGCTCTGGTAATAATGGGAAATGCTCCAAGGGTGATATTAGGCTAACTTGTCATTCAGCTAAAGCCTTTTTACAGAAACCGCAGGAACTGTCTCCCTGGAACAGCCTGCCGATATGTACATCGCTCAAGTGCACGATGGAAACTGGGCAGAATTGCGATCGTATCAAGTCATTGAGTAAGTGGATCTGAATTTATAACCATTGTGCTAATGGCAAAGGTCCCAGATTAGACGTGAACTCAAAATCTTAAAAATCTTAAAACCTTCATTTTGTCCCTAATCTGTGACCTTTTGGAACACTAATGTTGTAGCTATTGCAAGCTTCAAGTAACAGAAGAGGACCATACCACACGTGCACTATAGTCCAAGTCTTATGAAACCATTTTAACCATAGCAATCTTCCCTTGAAGGGAAATTCACCCAAAAATGCAATTTCTGTCATTAATTACTCACCTTCATGTCATTCCATATTTGTAAGACCTTTGTTCATCTTTGGAATACAAATGAAGATTTTTTTATGGAATCTGAGAGCTTTGTGGACATGCATAGACAGCAATGCAACTCACATGTTCAAGGTCCAGAAAGCTAGTAAGGACATTGTTGAAATAGCTCATGCTACACTATGCTTCTCATGAAATTACAGTTGAACCGCTGAAGTAACATGGACTATTTTAATAATGTCTTTACTACATTTCTGGGCCTTGAATATGTCAGTTGCATTGTGGTCTATTCAGGATCAGAAAGCTCTTGGATTTCATCAAAAATATCTACATTCAAATCAAATCAATGTCTACATGAGGGTGAAAACTTAATGACAGAATTTGAGTTTTGGGGTAAACCATCCGTTTAACTATTGCTACTAGATTTAAAGAGAACTCAAGAACCAGTCTAATTTATAGACAAATCATTCAACAGCTTTTGTGAACCAGATTGACTGATTGGTTGAATTAATCCAAATATTAATACAAATATACTCAAAATTTATCGAGGCGCCAATACTTTTGCTCTTGTTGTGTTTTTCAGAAAACAAGTCAAAGGTGTGCAGTGACATCAAGTAAATAATGAGAGAACGTTTTGAAAGTTTGCAATAACTTGAGGGTGAATAAATGATTTTCCTTTTTTGTGATTTTTAAAAAGTGGTCAATGTGAAAATAAATATTTTCTTGAAGCCGTTCACCAGGAAATGGTTTGAATGGCAAATGTCTTGCCTACACTGACTAAATCCACTCTTGCAATATAGAGTACTAAAGTGAAAGAATAGGCCCCGGGGCACCTTGCATAGACAAATTAAGTATGGTCTGGGTTAACAGCATGATTCAGGTGACATTTTAATTCGCTCCCCTCAGCAGGCAAAAACACAGGAGTAATAGAGAAAGGTAGCACAGTGATGTCGTCCTAGCCCTTGGAAAAAGTGATTACAAAGACAAACTGCAACCCAAAAACCCATGCTAGCACTTAAACTGTCCTTTTCCCCTTCAGATTGAGTTATATGACCTCCAAACTCTGTTTTTCAGCACGCTTGGCTTCACCTTTAGAATTATTTTGAGTGGCTCTTGACATAATCTCAGCCTCCGACATCTTTTTTTTTTCCTGAAAAGAGTTCTTTGTGGCATTGTGCCAGAAATGAACCACTCCTCCCGGCGTCAGATTCTTGTGAGTTACATTACGCTAGCACTACGCTTCCCCTCCCCCATTTAACTCCATATCTCGTTCTTGCTTCTCTCCTCAGTTTCTTGCTCGTCTGAGAACACAGCTCTTTTGTTTCAAAAATCTCACCAGTTTTTTCCCCCCGGGGTTGAACTTTGTGATATTCTAATTGCTTTCCACTATTTTCAGCAACTTCCACCTCCCACCCCCGATCTCTCTCTCTCACTCTCTCTCTCACCACCCCCTCCCTGGCCTTTGAAGGTGGGCAGAAATAGCGCATGTTGCTTGTATCTACAGTGTGCCTTTCTAGACAGAAAAATGAGCCACCATTAATGAAAACAGATTAGTTTTATGACCCAATTTCGTCCGTATCAGGCCTCCTATGTCTCATCCGATGGGTTTCCAAAAGATCATTTAATGTTTGAAACAGATCGCCTGTGTTTTTTTTTAATTCATTGGATTTTGGCTAAGCGACGTTGAGCGCTCGTGTTTTTGTGTAGTTAAATCAAACCTGGTAATCCGGTTACACCGACATTACATGTCATCGGACTCCAGAGGCAGGAGTCACTCAATCCCTTCGGAGGGGCAGAGAGACTCATGAGGAGGTGTTAATTTTGGCGCATGCCATCAAAACCGTCCCATCCAAACCTTGACTATGGAGACCTGTTGCGACCAAGAGGCTGCCAACCGCTAACCCCATTAAAATTCCTTCTTTATGAGCAGTTGCCAACCTGGCTGGGGATTTGGCTGCCATACAAGGAAGCTAATCAAACCTCGGGCTTCTAGGCAACTGGACCTATCTTGTTCCTTTAAATTAGAGCTTTAATTTCGTCTCCAAGGAGAAGGCTTTTGAACTGACCAACACTGCAGCGTTTGTATGAAATAACTGTTTGTTCTCATTGTCACCCTCTAGTGATTTCTGTTTTTGGCTTGTTTTTTGGTACAAACTGGGCCCAGGGGGTGCGACGCCCTGAGCCATCCCTGAACCCAGGTTTGAAAAATAACCACAAGAGTGCACAGGGGCCCATTAAACACCCCTTTCCCATTTATCATGGCACAACAACAGGAACAGCTGCGCTCACACACACACATATCCATCAGCAACATGTGATAATGGCCACAGCGATTGCCAAACCACGCACAGAGAGGGTGGACAGCCAGGACCCGGGGAGAAAGATGATCTTATTAAGTGTCAATGTGGTACGGGAGGCTGTACGTGAGGCGGCTGACACATTCTGAGAATGGCTGGCATTGTGTCCTTGTTGAGTGATAGCAATAATCATAAGGATGGCAACAACACGAGGGCTAGATGAGCAGGGAACTTTTCAGGCAATGCTTTCCAAAAACAAGACAATCAAAGACAGAGACGGGTATTTAACAGGAATACCTCACTCTCCTGATTCCAGAGTGCTAGTTAAGGGGATGATTCAATATTTTTCAAGTTAAATGTTACCAACGGAAGACAGTTTTCACCTTAGATAATTGTGAGAAGTCTAAATATAACTCAAAATTGTAAATATGAAAATGTCACGATTGAGAATTTAACAAAGTACATTTTTTTTATTTTTAAAAATGTCAACCTTTTTCATTTTTATTTAAAAAGTTTGTGAGCTTTTGTTCTAAATTGTGAGATGTTAATTCTGATTGCAGTATTAATTTTCTTCTCTTCAAGCACCATCAGATCTTACCAGGGCTTAATAAAGTTTAGAGACATCTTGTATAGTGCAGTGATGGAGTGTCTTTGGTGGCCTGCTATCACAACAATAAGGGTAAGAGCTATTGTTAGCCTGGATTGCAGCAATATCACAAGGTCCCATGGCTTGAAGAATCCATAACACAAACAGAATCTTTAAACAAACTAGAAAGCCAGAAAGAAAAGAAATCCTTCTTTCTTCTACTGGTCTCCACGTCTAGTCCATGGCTTTACAAATACAAAATCTGGCCTTGTCTTTTATTTACTCTACATCTGTAGAGCACCGCATCTCCATCATCAGTCAGTCAGTTGCATAGTTACATGACATGAACATGGAAGCACTGCTCAACTCCTGATGATCCTTCAGAGCCTACTGGAAAAGGGAAAGAGCAGCTACCCGTGAGACTGGAATTCACTGTTGCTAGGAAACGTGATGGAACATGAATATCACACGTCAGAAAGCTCAGCACGGTGGTAAATAGTTCCCCGAGACGAGATGCACACATATCTCCCTCGATACAGTGAGCCGCTTATGCCTCATTGGCCTCCATCACCATCACTTCGCATTTGTTTGCATTGTGAATGAGCCTTTGCTCATTCCTCAAACTCGCTTTCACACACACGTGATCATTTCAGAGGGAACATCGCCATTTGTGTGCGGCTTGTTCACAATGAAACGCTCGGGCAATGTTTGTATTTCAGCCTTGCAGCTACAAAATCTGTTGTGTATCTGACTTGAGGAACTCTGGCGTCATTTCAACAAGCCCTTTTAAGGAGACTGAAGAGGTTTAGTAGAATAAGCTTCCTGCTTTTGATTTAGGACAGAATTAGCCTGCAAGACTTTACGATTTTGAATAGCTTTAAACAGACTAAGCAACCTGGGTGTTAACACTTTAGTCATAACAGTTTTTTTTAAATCTATTTTCAATACTGTAAACAGATTGGCCAGAGGACACAACACTTACTCCGGAGTCATTTCATAACCATTTGAACAGGAGTTGCATTCTTCCCATGTAAGACATCTTGACTAATCAAGTCTTTAAAAAGTCTGTAATTACAGCTAATTACACTGATTATAATCATGCAATGGCACTACAAAGTATGTGGCAATGACAAGGTAAGTGGGTAAAACCAACATCCCATTCCTGGAGAGTGGACTAACAATTATAATTGCAGTTTAATAGTAGTGACAACCAAAATAGTGTTAAATTCTCTCTTCTAAATTCCACCTGATTAGTCATTTTAAATAAAAAGGCAGAGGAAGCAGTTTTTGGGTAAATTGTTTATTTTATTGGAAAACAAATATACAACTTGGAATGGATTCTGAGGCATGGCTGTGCCATAAGCAGTTACAAAAGAAAAGTGACTAATTAAAAAGCATAGTAAGAACAGAACAAATACAAAAAGATCAGACTGTATGAGTACCTGGCGATAAACCCGTTAGTATTTAATTCCATGATGTTGCAATAGTGCAATGCTGAGGACTTTTCCCATTTCTATTTATACTCAGTCCATTGTCCATGCAGAGTTGCACCTCCACATAAAATCAAAAGAAAAAAAGAATCATGCCAAAAATAGTTGAAATGATGCCACGCTGTGAGTCAGTTGAACCCTTGATGTCACCGCTCGTCAGGTCGGCAGGCAGACAGCAAAAGAGGAAAAAGGGGCCTGTGCGTAGTCAGTACCTGTGCCTATACGCATCACCTGGTCCCATAACTGCTCCTTCTAACAGATTGTTTACGATGACTAGGAGTTGGGGGGGAGGGGGCATGAGCACTCAAATCTTATAGTATACATGCAGATCCTTTGGACAGCAGGAGAGGATGGGGAGAAATTAAAATGAAACATTTTACAGAAATTAAAAACAAGGAAAGGCAGATAATTTTATACAAGAAATTCTGTACAAGGCCTTCACTTCGCTGTCATCATCTGTACAAATTCTGTAAAGAGACAGAGAAAAGGGCTGATTTAAGCATCACAGCGAGAGAAAAAAAAGGGCAACTCAAAAGTGGTACTAAATGTTTGAAACGGATGTAGACTCACCTTCATAATTGACCTGACCATCTCCATCAATGTCTGCTTCTCTAATCATTTCATCCACCTCCTCATCTGTTAATTTCTCCCCCAGGTTTGTCATCACATGGCGCAGCTCAGCAGCACTGATGTATCCGTTCCCATCCTGAACAAAGAAAACAGTGAAAATGAAGTCTAGGACTGTTAATAGCAGGTGGACTGAATTCAACAGTTCTTCAGAAACCTTACCTTATCAAAGACACGGAAAGCTTCTCTGATCTCCTCCTCGCTGTCTGTGTCCTTCATCTTTCTTGCCATCATGGTCAGGAACTCAGGGAAGTCTATTGTTCCATTACCTGATTAAAGAGTGCAAAGTCAGAAAAGTGAATGTTAGTGAATTGCAAATAAACACTTCAGGAAAATGATTTCAAGTCATATGCAAATTGGGCCCTACTCGCAAGAGTTAACATGCTGATGGCTAATGTAGCAGCAAAAATGTGTCCTCACCATCTGCATCCACCTCATTGATCATATCCTGCAGCTCCGCCTCTGTAGGGTTCTGACCAAGGGAGCGCATGACAGTGCCCAGCTCTTTCGTGGTGATGGTGCCATCCCCATCTTTGTCAAATAGTGAGAACGCCTCTTTGAACTCTGGAAGGGTAACCAGGGGAGACAGTGTTTAAGCCACATTTCCTCAAAAATTCCATACATCAGTTGCTTTTAACAATAAACAAAAGGAACAGGCAAAGTGCTTCTACTTCTTCATGTCAAGCTTTTTGAATAATTAATTACTTGTGGGCCTTACAATTCCACATGGCCACTTTGTAGATTCCATACTACGTACTTCATCTTAAACTGTTTATATTTTACGAAATAGTTCCAAAACGTAAATGTTAGCATTTATTAAACTGCTGCCTGTTGCTAAGACCAGTAACAACAAACGCCTCCACTGATGAATGTGTAGGGATGCTGTGGAAGACACACACAAACACCCCAGAGCCATGACAACAGCTAACTACTAGTACTAGTTTTAAGGCCTTTGAGTGAAGACTCAAACCAAGACCTGCAGAGCATCATTAGTTACATGCACGGACAATGTGCAAAACAAATCGCTTTGCGTAGATGCCTCAAGTACCTTCTAGAGCCAATTTCAAAACAACATTTTTTACAGTAAGTCAAGTAAGAGTCAGTGCTGTCACTGATCAGTTTAAATGAGGAGAACTGATCCTTGCAGGCATGGTCAGGACAAAACTATAGTGACAAATGAGACTGCATTTCAACAGTGCATGCATTTATCCAGTGGTCTGAGCACTAAAGGGCAATACAAAAACTCCCCCTTGTGCCAACACTGCCCATCGAGCAAAGCTGATGAAACCATTTGATACCTCCTGTGATATAACATCCCACATTACAGATGGACAACCAGCTTTCCTATCACGCAAAATATGGGCACATTCAATTTTATGAAAAACATGCAAAATAATACCGAAGCTTAAGGAAATGCATCGGCCTCACTTATTAATTTTATTTATACATGTAAAAAAAATTATGAAATGTAATACTAACCAAAGAAACAACACAAAATACAGAACAATTATAACTTTTCCAACATACCATAAAAAACCTACAGTATAGAGTGTTTATTTTTCATTCTTATATTTTATTTTAATTTTTGAAAATTAAACAAAAAGTTTTGTTTAAATAATATATAGTGAATTAATGACTAGATATATATATATATTTTTTTTTTAGCTTATTACATCAAGTTAAACTAAATTAATTGGAAATATTGCCCTAGCAACTAGCTACTTTATTTTATTTGGTAACAAACCATTTCATGGTTTTAACTGTAGTTTAGTTCACTATAATAACCCTAATTAATACAACAAATAAAACATAAAAATTTAAAATGTCTAAGTAAAAACAAAAAAAGTACTGATTTGACATACATTTACTCAAATTACAGTTACACTTTTTAATTACAGTTAAACTGTACAGTATCCGTTATCATTTAGATTCATTGTTAGAAGCTGTAAAAGTTATGAGCCTGCACATTCAAGGAAGCTATAACCCAAGTTACAACCTTAAAAGGCAACAAATTAGCCATTATAGCAAACTGGAACAGCCAGGGTATTGCAAAACGCCCTAATCCAGTTCAGAAACTCAGAAGGGGTGTGTAAGAAAAGAAAAGAAAAAAAGCATGTCCTTACCAGCTATTTGCTCCTCTGTGAGTTGATCAGCCTAGAGGATGAGGAGAGATACAAACAACCATATTACTAAATGGTGTGCAGAACAAACTCACTAAAAATGCATAGTGTTTTGGTTCTCTGACATCAATGTCTAGCAACCTGTGTGAGACCAAACAAAGACCTCAGATTCCCTCCCTAAATGTTACGACACCAGCTGGAGAGAATAAAGTCCCACCATAGCGACGGTATTTAGACACTCCTAACAACAGCAGTTCATCCACCCACCTGATTCCCGGTATTTGGTGAACTATTCCCTCGTGGCACTATAGATAATCATTTCAGATTGTGATTTCACCTTTTTATTGTTATAGTAGCTCTCTGCCATAATGCTCGAGTAACCTAATAAGAATACTGCAGGCGGATCATAATGACTCCGATCACTAAAGTTACGTTTATAGGTTATAACACATATGTATATTAACATAAACACATATATGAGCAAACGGGTGTAATACTGAACATTAATGCCTTAAGATTGTTTAAGAATTAGTGTAAACGTACCTTCCACGACTTTATGCAAAAAAAAAACAAATACATAACAGCTTTTTCCGGTTTTACCAGCTACTTTTCTTACAGAAGTCCGTTACTGGTGAAGTTAGCTTTAACGAGTTAACGTACATACGATGCTGTCCAACTTAACAACAAAACCAACCAGCATACCTTTTCTTTAAACAGAGCTTAAAGAGAAACGAATTACGTTCAAGAGTCTATAACGTTTTACTGTGACTTACTGAACACTTTCACAAAGTTGAGTAAAAAGTACGATCTCAATGTGAAAAAAAAAAAAACTGCAAGCGAATGGGTTTAAGCAGACCTCTGAAGTTTAGTAACGTTACTTCCGAGAGCAGACTTTCTTCGTGGTAGCCTGTGATCTATAAAAAAGGCTAACATGACTAAAAAGTACAGTAAAACCCGAAGCAATAGGAAATGCGAGGCGGTGTATAGTCCTTCATTCAGTCCATCCACTAGTCGTACATTTGGCGGTAACGTTAAATTTCTCAAGAAAACTCTTTTCTGTTTCTTGTCTTCTTTGCTTCCGTACAAATATATGTTAAGATCATATATCGTTTCATTAACGCATGTTTACCGTTTATTATATTAGCGTGCACTCACCATTTTTTCTTTTTCTCTGTCTGTCTCCCTCCGTCTCCGTGAGAGATTCACAAATGGTGGTCGGAATATTGGTATAGACCCGCCTTAACGGTCGTACATAAACACCTCCCATCTTCCTGTATCCATCCGCCAACCGCACTGCATTCTGACTAGCGGTGCTTCGGAAATGCAGCGATATTTGTCCACGAAACTAAACTAAGCTTCAGTAAACGTGATATATGTCCTTCTTCAAAAGCGATACATTATTTCACTGGGCTATCGCCTGGTGCCGAGGCACAAGTGCAGACGGACTATTTTGACAGCGGAAGAATACTGAACTCGTTTCGGTTGTGCGGATTGCTCTGATTGGTTCGTTTGTACCTGCAATGCGTCACTCCCTGGTCACACACTGTAGAATTTGCCCGGTCATAAAAGCTATGCAACTTAGAGTTGAAATAGGGAATCACCTGAGCAATTGTGAATTTCACCCTGGGGGGCCAAAATTATAATGTTAATTTTCTGGGTAAATGTTAAGATTGCCCCCCCAATTACATAAGACCCAAAATTGATGAAAAATGTATACATTTTTTTAGTATGGTTCTAATATTTATTATGCGTCTCCACACATATAAGAAAACATGTTTTCAATAGAAGCTTGGTATTTGGCTGTAGTTAATACACACACTGTGCAATTTATAGGATCAAACAAACTTTTTCAGAGCGTTTAATTAATGTGTTAGAACCATTGTGCTGTTATAATGAACAATGAAGACATGTTCACACCTATAACGAAAACTTGGCCTATGTTAGCATTCACACACACACACACACACACACACACACACACACACACACACACAGTTCTTTTTATATTCCACCCTTATTGTTTTTAGCATATACACTCTTAACAACATATCTTATTAATGTTTCATTATTAAATTAAAATTTAAGTCACTTACTGTATACCTGCTTTTTTTTATCACTGACTGAACAAAAGTATAAAGGTAACACTAATTGTTAAGCCTGAATTGTACGGAAAGGAGAATGAGGAGGGATAAAAGAGTGATAAATACAACAAAGGAACCAAAAGTAGTGATGCCATCTACCAGATCCTGCTTTGTTTATCAAGGCCTACTCAAACTCCTAGCCAGCTTCTCAATGCTCAACTGCCTTAGCTCCCTCCTCGCAGGCCACCTGTCTCTGGCCATGTCCCAGGTCTGTTGGATATTGAAGGGATGAGAAGACAGACTGTTGCTGAGGGGGGTAGAGGCATTTTCATACCAAAAAAACAACAGGAGCAACTGAGATTATCAGTTGAGTGAACAGCCCTCAGTATTGTTAATTTGATACATTTCCATTGTATTCGTCTAGGTGCTCTAGGTTTTTTATTTTTATTTTACCCCAGATGTTTTCCATGCCTCTGCAATACCTCACCTCTAACCACCACCCTTACAGAAAGGAGATGACTGAAACCAACTTCCTTTTAAGAAAACAGTTATATTAAAACAGTACAGCACAAACTTGGGTGGTTCCTGCATGCTTGCCTTTCCAGAGCTTGTAAAACCAAGGGAAAGAGTGAATCATGCAGTGGTTATACCCACAACACATGCAACATGTTTAATGCCTCTTTCAAGTCACCTAAAAGTTTCCGCACTGTCTGGATGCATAGAGCAGCATCTGGTATCCTAAAACAATGTATTTCCTCTAAGATTTTAATCTGTCTTTCTAGGCCTTCCGAAACATAAAAATAACCTTTTTATTTTTTATGCAATCCACTTATTTAAAATCCAGATTATGTTTATTGTGCAATACTTAAAAAATATATAAAACATAAAAAAATTAGCTTTAAGGGCATTTGTTGATAACAACAATAAAAACAAATGTTATGTTAGAGGATCAAACATATGTACTGTACACTGTATTTACCACCACTATTTGTTTTCATTAAAATAAAAAGATTTGAGGTCTAATAAAAAATAATAATCTATTGCAATTTTAAATGTAAAAAAACACATGCTGCCTTAGAAATTAATTGATTTACAGTAAGTATTAAAAGGATTTAAACTAAAACTGGTATCAGAATAAATTCAAGCTAAAAGTTGAAAGGAAAAAAAACTAATAAAAATGACAAAAGCACATAACAAATTGATTAAGCTTAAACTAAATGTAAAATGAAAACTAAAAATATGAAAATAAAGGCAAAATGTTTTATAATAATAGTGTAAAATAATACTAAAATAACTGTGTGTGTGTGTGTTGCTGTAAAGAAAAAATTTAGGACATATGCCGACCATTCTGTGTAATATTGCATTGTATCGTAGTTAAAACCTCAAAGCAGCGGTACATTTTAAAATCGTAGCTTGCAAAAACACCCTGTTTAACAAACGTTTTCTTAATCTGAAATGTTATTCTAGGTATGTGCGATTCTTAGATGGAGAAGGAGATGTAATATATAAAATATATATAAAGGTTATATATATTTTATAAAATCTTTATATTCATATATATATATGTATATATTATATACTGTATATACATACATGGGCTTCTCTTATTTCTTTGTCAACACGTGCTTACTCTCATGCCCATGTGATAAACACTTACACTTTGGTTACATTTGTTCTTTTGTTTCATGAGACTTTCAAAAGCCATAACCAGAGGCAGGAAGAAAACTTTTTGAAGACTGAATTTTTGGCGATGACCAGCGAGATAGAAAGGTGCTTTTAGAGCTGGGTAACATGACTCCAAGTAAGCTATTTCTTACAATATGTCAAACTACAAAAAAAACTCAACTGTATTTGGCAAATATCAACTAATTAATACAACCGTAACACTTTAGTATAAGAACCTATTCCCACATAGTTGCTTAATAACTTGGCTGTTAATTCTGCATGAGCATATTCTACATCCCTGAATCCTACCACATGACTAAAATCACTAAAACAATGCTGAAACACAAAATTCTATGTTTATAGTGCATATGTGTTCCTCCAACTAAGGCAGATTATTTCACAATACTGCATGTACAGGCACACAGGTGTAGTTACATAAAAAAAGGGTTTCAATATGTCATTATGAGATCAGTTTCACAGTTTGCATTGTATTGCAAGATGCTAAAAGGTCGAGTGCTTTCAAAGTTCTGCCCACCCTGCATCCCCATCAATATACATGAAAGGTGGAGAGGTCTTCAGCCCCGCAACCACAGAATCCTAGAAGTCATTCAGTTGATGTACAACCTATAAGTTTTGTTTTACTTTTTCTACTCTAAGAGTGGGTATATATATATATAATCTGGTATAAGTTACCAGATTTTTAATGTTTATTAAAGAAGTCTCTTCTGCTCATCAAGCCTGCATTTATTTGATAGAAAGAGGACAATATACTTACCAATATATTTAATTATATTAATAATTTAATTATTATCAAATATTGCAGTGACAAATATTATGATACTGATAAATTAATGTCACTATATAAATGAACGATGATTTTAATCTAGCAAAATGAGTACAGCTAAACATTCTATCCACATATTCCCATTAACTATGCCAAGAACTTTGGTAATAAGACCCAGTGTCTGTGAATGGGTAATTGAGGACATAAAAAGCCATGTGAGACACAGATGGTTGATTATCATTGGTATAAAGAGCCCCTGACCACTCAGGTGTTTACGCAGAGTGAGGGCCATGAAACTGAAGACCTATTCATTCTTAATGCACATTGAGGCTTTGTACTAAGCACTGGCAGACATTGCAACACCAGGATCCGGTTTCCCAACATAGACCCGTGTGTGGCTGTACACGCGTGTGTCTGTGTATGTGTGGTAGTGTTGATGAAGCTGTACATAAAGGAAAAAGAGCATGACTGAGATTGTCTTTCCCTTTCTGAGTGTCCATCTGTTTCCCTCTCTCTTTTTTGAGTGACCGCCAAAAATCGTGTACTTAAATAGTAGGCAGCAGTCGTCATTGTTATTCAAACTTTGAAATTTTGAAAGATACGTAGAATTTTGCTCATAATTTATTCCAAACTGACATAAGCTGTCTGTCGGGAATAGATAGGGGATGTTTCAAATTCAATTCTGGAAAATTTAATTCAGACAAACTTTGTATCTTTGGCAGTAAAGCCGATTTTAAAAGAAGATTTATATACACATAATCTACCACCTCTGTCCGATTTCTCAGTAAGAACAATATATAAATCAGAATTAAATGGAGAGAAAAATAGTACTTTAATAAATAAATTTAATAAATCAGTGACATAAAAAAGCTTAATTGTGGCTTTTAATGCTTATTATCTTCATAATTGAAAATATTATAGTTAGATAATGCCATCTTTTTAAGTACACACTGTTCTTAATATAATATGACATATAAAGGAGACTACCTGAATGCATATACATATAAACCAATACATTCAGTACTAAGATTCAAAGAACACATGACTGCGGCACAGAATAGTATTAGATTTAGAAGCATTGATTGTCTGTCTACAATGGATATAAATTATGTCACATCCCTCTTTATTGCCCTTTTTAGATATGCAGAGGAGCACCATAGTTGAAATAAACCTCAAAGATAGCTTTAACTGCTGCAAATAAAATGCTCAAACATGGTAGGTTAAAGGGCAGCATAAGTGATATTGCAACAAGGATTACTGTATAACCGTTCAAGTGACCTTAGAACATGGCTTGATAAAGGAAATATATCTATATATTAAGCAAATTAATGTGCTATGAATATTTAAATAATATACAGCTAACTTTCTTGATGAGGGCTGTTGTGGGTCTCAGACATTGTAAATTGCTACCTGTAATTCAAGTACAGCAGAAGCTAAAGTTTCACATACAGTACAGCATTAATATTTAACCATGTATTTAGCGAGACCTATTTGACATCACTGAATGCTCCGGATAATTAAGACACTTTAAAAAAGGAGCTTTATATATAGAGAAGAAACAGTATATTTATTTTACTGTCTTTATTGGAGGCTGCATATGTCTGTTTATTAGCGCGGTAGCAAAATACACATGCAGTATTCATCGAATTCAAGATGAATTCCACATTATATTTAACCTTTTAGACTCTGTCTCTCTCTCTTTTATTCCAGACTGTCCAGTTTTAGACATCTGATATGCAAGACTTGGCTGTTCTCACACACAGGCACTGTGTTCAGTACTTACTGATGGCCAAGTTACTGAGATGCCATTTAGCAGATAACAACGAGTAGACTAATATAAGAATCCATTGTGCTGACAAGGGCAATTACCAAGTTTTGGTTATGTAGTCTTTGTGTTCTTCCAGAAATAATTTCATTGCACCTTATTGTCTTTAGTACTGTTGTGCTGTTTAATTCTCATAATGATTTACTGTTATTGACATCAGTTGTTTATACAGAAAAAAAGTTATATTTTTTGTTTCTCTTTTACATTTTACGGTTTTATTATGGTCTAGCCATGAGATTGTTAAATGGGTTGGACTGTTAAATATTAGCTGGTTTTGTACCTATATCTGTCTTATTTATCTCTCTCTATTGCT
This sequence comes from Enteromius viviparus, assembly GCA_032353835.1. NCBI lineage: Eukaryota > Metazoa > Chordata > Actinopteri > Cypriniformes > Cyprinidae > Enteromius > Enteromius viviparus. The sequence continues at coordinate 69,565 of JAUCNO010001206.1, forward strand.
CCTAGCATCTCATATAGTTATTGACTAAAGTCTTAGATTTATTACGCCACTGTTTCTACATACATGCATTATTTATATATGACCACACATGCATGTATATCTTGAAAAATGTGTTATGTTTGTATATTAAATATATATTTATTTAAAATACAAATAATATGAATATGAATTAAAATTAAATGTAAATACATGTTAATATATTTTTAAAATATACTGTATATGTATATATACAGTGTGTGTATACTGTATATATATATATATATATATATATATTTA
>JAUCNO010001208.1:0-12998 GCA_032353835.1 Enteromius viviparus
AAAACATCATCATTATTGTTTTTATAAACTATTAAGTCTGAATAAAAATAAGGTATAAAATAATGTAAAAATAACATGTATTCGATTAACTATGAATAATTTCAAATTATTATTATTAATAAAATATATCAATAATAACAAAAAATTTAATTTAAATGTATATTGGTTGATCATTACGAAAGGTTTTTTTTTTAATTCCACTACAATATTGTAATTATTAAAAATAAATATAAATACTAAATTAAAAAAAAGTTTAATATAAAGTTAAAGTAATAAATATTAACCAGTTTTAAATACTGATTAAAAAATAATTGCAGTATTGGGTACAATTTTAATTATTGTTTTCTTATTATAATAATAATCTGAAAAGATTTATAGTGTTCAAGTACTATGGATATTTACATAGCAAAAACAATTATTATTATTATTATAAATATTAACCAGAACTAAAACCTGTTCTGAATACTGCTAAAAAAATCACAGTATTGGATAAAGATTTTTTTACAATATTAATAATAATTATCTGAAAATTATTAAAAAATATATTAATCAATAATAATAATAATTATTATTATTATATTCATAAAATCTATTCAATATGCATATTGGTTTACCACTATTAAAAGCATGTTTGAAACTGAAAGCAAATCATGACAAACAGGCACACCTTAATGAAATTACTCACATATCTTGCCTACACATTTACTCCCCCACTAACCCGCCTCGGCATATGTAGGCCCAGTTAGAAACAGTTTCCTGACCTGTGTCTCTGGTATGGGTCCGGCCCAGGTGGTATCGGTGTACATCTGCGTGTTCCGCTGCACTGCTGGCAGCCAGGATGGCATGAAGACCACTGTCACGGGGCAAGGTAAAACTGCGGTGTTTGCTTCCCACTCCACAGCCTTCCAATCCCTCTCCTCTTCCCAAGGCTGGGATGGGCTTTTGGCTGGGCTGGGTGGGCGTGATGGGTGGGCCGTAGTGTTCTGGGGGCAGCCCGTGCTGGGCAGGGAGCGTCGCCTGGCGGCGGAGCTCCACGGGCACGGGTCGACCTGGATCGACGAACACAGAGTCGTCCAATGGCAGAGTCTGCAGGAAATGGAGACCGGAGCTGGTGAGGGGAGTCTCGATGAGGTCCTGCCACGAACGCCGCTGGCTGGCAGACTTTCTGCCCGGGGAGCTTGCACTGCTCACGCTGCCCCCCTGTGTCTCGGAGAGCGGGGAGCGGGACTGGATGGTCTCAGTGGAGGGTGGGCGGATGTGTTGGGACTCCTGGAATGGACTCGCCTGTAATCAACATCACACAAGGTCCTCTTAGTTGGAATATTTACGACTTAGAGGTTGGTGCAACAAGAAGCATAAATCTTATGATAAAAAGAGGGCCATTTATAACCCTGTTTTCCATTTTCTCTGCTGTCTTTTTTTACAGGCTCACCAATGTCACCCTTAGTTATGCTATGCCTGAATAGAACGATCTGAGACAGCAACACATCACACGCACACACAGCCCTCTTAGGATTATGGGACTGATTTGCATCTTCTTCATTAAGATTACAGAGGGCTGGAACCAGAAGACCTCTTTTAAAAAAGTGCCTTTTGACTATGAATTTACAGCGGCCACTATCATCCCTTGGGTCTAAATAATGAATGTGTCCTTCATCTCCATTCTCTCCACCCCTTCACACCCCATTCTTCATCCTGCTCTCTCTCTCTCTCTGCCCTCCTCTTGTCTTGTCTGCATTGTTTCACCTCATTTGTTTCCTCCAGTCTTAGTTTTATTTACACAGAATGCACTACTATTCAAAAGTCTGGGGTCAGTAATTTTTTCAAAAAGAAATTCTTGTTTTTTATTAAGCAAGAGTGTATTAAATTGTTAAAAATGACCGTAAAAGGCATTTATAATGTTACAAATTATTTTAAATAACTGCTGCTCTTTTGAACTTTCATTCACTGAAGAATCTTTAAAAAAGTGCGTCATGGTTTTGTCAACACTGATAATAAATGAAATGTTTAGAATGATTTATGAAGGATCATGTGACTAAAGACTGGAGTAAAGGTTGCTGAAGATCCAGTTTTGCCATCACAAGAATAAATCTCTCTTAAAAATATATTCAAATAAAAAAAAAAAGAAATTTAAAAATTTTAATAATATTACATAATATTAATGGATTTTTGAATCAAATAGATGCACACATGGTGATTATATAAATGTTTTTCTTTTAAAAACATCACAAATAATTTATATACTTTTAGTTTTAGTAGTTCAAGAGGAGATACATGATTTTGCATTGAGTGAGGAGGACTTAGAGAATCCAATGTGACATAATAATCAGCAGGAATTCACAGTGAGAACAATCAACACGAAAGAAAGACAAGACTTACTGAGGTGGAGTGAGGGTAAGTGTCATACGGAGGTGGAGGGCTATCCTGTTTGGGTGTTGAGGATATGTGATCAGTGTCTTCATGGTCACTCTCGCTCCAGTAGTCTGAGAAAACAACAGCAAATATCCATTAAGCACATGAGGAGTCTGAGAATAATGTTCTGTGGAAAGCAGCAATTTACTTTAAAGATGATTGTGTTTGCATCATTTTAGTATTTATTCATTAAATGAGCGTAAAAATACTGATAGATGAACAAAAATGACTTCTGTTTATACTCAAAAACCACATACTTTACATGCATCTAACATGTTGTACGTCATATGCATATATTTAGAAGACTTGCAGACCAGACCACACAAAGTCAAAGTTGGAGAATAATTGATGCGACAAGCTTAGCGGAGCATAAAGGCATCTTCTCACCATGATCCTGTCGAATCCTCTTCTGCTCAGAGTGAGCTGTTGCCGCCATGTTCAGTCGACTGAGCCACCTGCGAGCAAACAGAAAAAAAACTAAGTTACCTGGGGAGCTCTTCGCACTGCTGAAACACCGAGCTGAACGGGATGTCTTTCGGGATGTTGCTAAAATTAGTAGCTTTGATCAGATCATGGAACGTTAAATGAGATTCGGGAGCCTGGCTAGAGCAGTCGTGAGGAACCGACAATGTTTCAGATTATATTATAAGTCTCATGTTTCTATTGTCTTTTTTTTTTTAAACTTACCTATTCATATCATCCAGGTTGTCCGCAGCAAAGTAGAAGCTTTTGATTTTAGGATGGCAAGCCTTAAAAGCACTGAAAACAGGCAAGAGATACAAAGTCAGAATTTGTATTTTAAGGTGCATTTGTTTATTTATTTTTTATTATACTACTCACAACTTTTTGCGACATTCGTTGGCCTGATCGATGTTGAACTCAGGCAGGCTGACAAAGCCCTCTGCTTTCTCGTCCTGAGAAAGAACAGAGATGAAATACTGATGAAGCAGGGAGTTTATGTAGGCAGCCTAATGGGCCATTTTGTGCTGTGGCATTTCATCACGCAGATGAACGACCTTGTGCCCTCACCTCTTCATTGGTGTACCAATATAGGCAGGCATCTTTCAGAACAACCCAGCACTTCTTCCATTTCTGAGAGAAGTAACTCTTTGCATCCTTCTTCTTCCAGAGCCAGCCCTCACAATCACCTTGACCCAAGTCCCTGCAGGAGATTCGCCGCTTACTAATAGAGGGCAGGGATCCAGCTGAGAAAGACAAAGAGAGAGAGAGAGAGCAGAGACATCAGCGTGGGCAATATAAATGAAAGGACTGGCAGGTATAGTATCAAAACCATCAGGCTTTTTGATGTACTGTCATATAATGGCAGAGAAATTACTTGACATAGCAATTATTCAGAGTGAGAATGTGTGATTGGGTTTGTGAAGGAAAGAAAAAACTGCACTGCAAAAATCCTTTCTTAATCGGTGCTTTGAAAAAATAAAAAAAATTAAAAATCTTAAAATTATATTAATCATTTGACTTTAAATTGCTATCTATCTATGCAATAACTTTTTAATATTGTATTAATCTAATAAGTATTTTTTAAATGGTCAGAAGATGCTAAATTGTTAATTTTTAATTAATATTCTGCCCTCCCCCCCAAAAAATAAAAAAAATATATACATATATTTTATATATAATGTACTACATATGTATTCATATATATTATATGTAATTCTTAAATAGTTTATTTCTGCCCAATTTCTTTAAAAAATAAATAAATAAATTATATATATATATATATATATATATTCTTATATATTATATGTATTTCTTATTTGAAGAATGAATAATAATAACAATATTTTTAAAATCTGATTAAAATTTCTTTTGTAATGTCACATGCAATGTCGCATTCAGCATCGTACCTCTTAACTTCACTTTCTTTGACCGGGAAAGCATGGACGATCGGTCAAATGTCTGAAAGTTAGTAAATAAATACACATATATAGAAAATTCCATAATTTCCTGCTGCATCATCTTAAATAATGTATCTATAAAGCTGTCTTCAGCTCACTCACGAGATAGACGGATGAGGTTTCTGATGTGGGTGTGGCCAGCGAGTCCTGCTGCAGCATGTCCATCTGAAGGGTGGGGACTAGGGCGTAATGGGCGGGGCTACCACCTTTGTCACTCTTCCTTCTACTGCGCCGACTACTGCGCCGTCCAGTGTGGTACTCCTCTGTTCCCGCCTTGTCCTCACTCACATATCGCAGCAGGGAGTTTTCTGTTAATAAACGCGTGGGATTATGAAACTAAAGTATGTTGATTATAAAATGGGACAAAGCACATTTTCAATGCTCTGTCTTGTTTTTAATATTTAATAAAGCAGTTTTGATTCTTCCTTTTAAATAATTTAATGGTTAGAGTTGAAATCAAATTATTCAGGGATCTCATGATCAAAGAACATGGCTGAAAGATGCGGAGATGCACATGTACAAATTTGATATCAATTCTGCCAGTGTGACTAAAGAAAGCATTCTCCCTGCTCCCACTCCTTCAGCAACAGAGCCTGGCCTCGGCCAATGAGAAGCCAGCATCTTGGCAAGACCTCTATGTTGGAGTTACCATGGCAATGCAAAACCAAAAAATCCCCAAATCTGAAACAAAGAGCCAGCGAAATACTGCCAGACCGATCCCAACGCAAATAAGGTAAATAGACGGCGACAATCTAAACTCCAAAGATTTTAAAATGCGTCAATGGGGAGGTCAGGGCTAAAGTGATGAAATGACTGGTTCAGTGTAACCTGAGGAAAAGATATCAAAACGACATCCTCCTCAATGCTTATCCACCCACATACAAACACACACACACACATACATACACACCTCTTCTGATCTCTTTCTTTAGCTTGGCAGGATCTTCATAGTCTCCAACCCAGTTATATTCTACAGGCATAGAAATAGGCCTCAGCCGCCCTAGTACACAAGCACAGAGAAATCAAAAACAAAATCAAATCATCCATTACAGCACAATACACATTCTGGGTCAGGAGTAGAAGATTGTTATGTTTACATTGATTTATGGACAGTTTAATGTAATATACTTCTGTGTATACAGTATATACTGTGTTGCAGATACAGCCTGGAAAGACCGAATATGATCATGTATAAAAGCATGTACCATACGTAGGAGTGCTGTCCCTGCGTACGGGCGGAGGGCCCTGATTCTGATCATACTCGTAACAGTACAGAACTGCATCCTCATCTAGCAGCGGGAATCGCCTCCGGCACTCCTGATCCAGGAAGGAGTTGGGCGAATCAGAACCCTTAGCGGCCTGCTGGCAGTTGCTGGTCAGATTTCCTATATCATCCCTGCACAGTGGTAAGAGAAATCTACTATAATATTCTATACTACAAATCTTGAACGTAAACTAGATTTTGACCACTGTTAAAGCAAAATGATTTCTGGTTCAAACATCACCAATACAATGCTTTTCTGATTTCCAATTGGTTAAACCAAAAGGATTCACCTCCATATGGTGTTATTATAATTAGCTATTTATGGTTTCAAATGATTTTTTTATTTTATTAAGCAAGCATGAAATAAATAAATTAAACATGACAGTAAAGACACTTAATGTTACAAACATTTTTAAAAATATATAAATATATTTATTTTAAATATTATTATTTTATAAATAATAAGTTAGTGCTGTCAAATGATTAATTACATCCAAAATAAAGGTTTTTGTTTACATAATATATATGTGTGTACTGTGCATATTTATTATGTATGTATAAATACACACACATACAGTGTATATTTAAAAATATTTATATGTATATATTTATATACTTTATATTTTATATAAATATGTTTCATATACAAATATAACATTTTTCTTGAATATGTACTTGCATATGTGTATATTTATATATACATAATGAATATATTGTTTAATATATATATATTTTATATAATAATAAATTTACACAGTACACACATATATATTATTTAAACAGGTTAATTACAACTAATCATTTGACAGCACTAATTCAAACAGAAGACTGTTAATTATATTATTGTTTTACTTTTGTACTGTCCTCAAAAAGTGCACATTGAGGTGTTTCATACATATTCATACATAAATATATAGTGCATGTGCGTATACCTGGGTATGTATGGCTCATCTGGGGGAGGGGGGATGTAGAGGTCCTGTAGAGCACAACTGTCCCGTCTGGATGGGGTGCTGAGGGTGCTGGACGGTGTTGCCACACTGCTGCTGGGGCTGGGAGGGATGATGGGCTGAAAAACAGTGGTACAGTTAGATTAAGCTTTTCCAACATCCTTTAGGAAATCTGTTCAAATATGCTTTTGTGATTTTAATAAAGCCATTTTTAAAAGTGTACTTGTTGGTAAAGACTGCTTTCATAATTCATCCTGTCATGGCAGGTAAATTTCTCCATTTCACACTGATATGTATTGAAAAAAATAAAAGTCAACAATAATAATATACAGAGCTGTGTAGTTCTTTACTGATTCCAAACGACAAAAACAAAATTAGACTAGTTTTGATTATTTAAAATTACTGTTGACCTAACTCGTTTATCACATTAATTTAAATAAGACAGTCTTTTACCTCACTGTTTTAAAAAATAAAAAGACAACATTTTTTTCCTATTCATTGTGGTTAACAAGATGAAGTGCATTAAACATAAGGTTTGCAAAACTGGGGTTTGTAAAGGAACTGCAGAGATTGTACATTTAATGACAAGCTAATAATTAATTAAATAATAAAACATATATAATTTAAATGAATCATCTTAAAATAACATCCACCAAAATAAAATAATCCAAAAGGAAATATTTTATTTAGTGCTAGGAAACGATTAATTAATACATAATATAAGTGTGTATGAGTGTGTGCTTTCTTTATTATGAATATATAAATAAATAAATCTTTAAATATAAACATTTTATTTGTTTACCTGCATATCATATGACCTAAATGTCAAATAACTGTGAACACTCAAATGTAATATTTTATTATTAAAATATTTATTTTAATATCTCAGAGGTACTAAAAGTAAATATATTAGGGAGAAGAGTCATTACATAAATAAGAAATAATTTTAGTAATTTAAAGTGTTTGAAAGACAGAAGCCTTCCGGAGACATGGACATGTATTTGTTGAAACTTCTTAAACCTGATGATTTTTGTAAATCCAAATGCTGTCTTTGTGTGAATGTCCACAAAAGACTTTTTAAAAGAGGAATTAAAAATCATTAAATTATGAATGTGTTATCATGTAATCAATAAAAAGTAACTATTCTGATTACCAGTAAACTGTAATTTAATCTAATTACAAGTGCTTCATATTTGGAATCCCATTACATAACCCAGATTATATATGTTCATATACTACCCAGCTCTGATCCCTAGAAATGAAGCACTCATCCCGATGGCACAATAATCTGACCATTGTGTGTCTGTGGAAGAAGACATGCAAAAAAACAGCATCACAGAGGTTTTCCATCACGCTGATTCTGTTTCCTATTGCTTTCATGTACTCAAGACACAAAACACTCTGAAACGGCTTTGGTTCTGCGTAAATAAGATGCCTTCTCAGTGTCTTCTACTTTGCTGTTGTCATGACAATCAGCGTATCTTGTTCGCTGTCAGCTGTGCAATCGAAACGGCAAAGAGGAAATAAATATCTGCAATTTATATACTGCACAGTCAAGCGTCTAAAATGACATTCCACATTTCCCTTTCAGGGCCGCAGTAAAGCTTCCTGATGTGCCAGGGCTTCAGCGGAGCAGGAGAGGAGATTGAGGAAGGAAGGATAAGCACCAGATTAGAGGTAAAAAGATGAAAGAGAAAAAAAGGGAGGTTGGTGGGTGGGGGAAGAGTGGAGCAAAGATTTGCCATGCAATCTAGTTGGTCAAAGCCTTAAGGGAGGGGAAGAGTGCTCTTAATGCTGCTAAAAAAAGAACAGGCACAGATTGGGGAACTACGCCATGGCATATCATCAATTCACACACGCCACTTAATCCTCGTACCGCACACTTCCCATCAGTACCTGCAGGGCGAGGGGCTTCCATCTCATGTTCTTGAGTAAGGCTGGGGCTGACGTGAGAGTGCTCTGAGGTCGTTTCTTCAGTGTGAGGGTCACACCCGCAGGATTGCTACGTAAAGAGTTCACCAGGTTCTTCAGCTGCCAGCCCACCTTTGCAAGTCAAACACAAGTGTTCACCTCATAACACCATCAGAATGGTCACGTTCATATCATATACTGTATTTTGGGGTTAGTGAGATTGTTTTAACATGCTCAACAAGGCTGCATTTATTTTGTGAAAAGTAGAGTGAAAAGAATAATATTGTCAAATTTTATTATACTGTAAAATAAATTATAAATTTTAAAATGTAATTTATTCCTGTGATGGATGAATTTTTGAAGTCTCCCATCAATTCATATCGTAATATGCTGATTTGGTATGGTACTTGAAATGGTATTGTACTTCCAGCTTGAAAAACGTATTAAAATACATTGACATTTTTTTTAAAAAGTTTTTTTCTCTTCATCTCAAAACATTTCAAATAAAGCATGCTTGCTTTCCCCCTCTTTCTCCCCCCAGTGACCATATTTTCAATCTGTAGAGAATATAACTTAAAGGGATAGTTCACCCAAAAATGAACATTTTGTCATTAATTATCATCTTGTTTCAAACCTGTAAAATCTTTGTTCATCTCCAGAACATAAATTAAGGTATTTCCGATGAAATCCGAGAGCTTTCTGACCCTGCATAGACAGCAACACAACTCACATGTTCAAGGCCCTGAAAGGTAGTAAGGACATTGTTAAATAGTCCATGTGACATCAGTGGTTCAACTGTAATGTTATGAATTTCATGACACATGGACTATTTTTAACAATGTCCTTACTACCCCTCTGGACCTTGAACTATGCAGGGTCAGAAAGCTAGTTGATGCTATCGGGTGACTGCAATTTTACATATTTCATATCAAGCCATGTCATCAATTATAGGGTGAAATTATTGTGTGCAGTAGATACTCACCACTGTCTGATGATTGACCTGTATGACCTCATCACCAGCATGGATTTTCTTACAGCGGTCAGCTAGCGACTGAGAGAGGGAGAAAGTTATTGGATTACACATGGCAAAACACACAACTGTTTCTAGGATTACATGTCCTTTCTTCAGATGAAACTGTTCATGCATGTCACATTGAGATTATACTGAAAGATTAAAAATGACCACTCACTCCCTCTGTAGTGCCCGTGATGACATGTAGGCCATCATAGGTTGATTTGATGTACATGCCCTAGAGCAAGGAGAAAGACACTTTAGAGCCATGCCTGAAAATATCGGACACATACTGGGAAACACTAAAAAAGAAGCTTGCTGACATGACATGCAAGCACAAATCCTCTCTGACACACAGTCTCATAAAGCAGAGATATAGAGCAGAGAACGAGAGAGGGTGTGTGTGAATGTTTATTTTTATCCTTATTCAGGCTTATGTTACTGCCTGAAGCTCATACAAACACATCTACCAGAATACCATCATCAACTACAAATCCGTCTAGATATCTGTCTAGGTATCCATCCATCCATCCATTCATCCTCCTATCTATACATCCATCCATCATCCATTCATCTGTCTATCCATCCATATATTCATCCATCCATCTGCCTGTCTATTAATCCATCCATCATCCAGCCATCTGTCTATCCATCCACATATTCATCCATCCATCTGCCAGTCTATTAATCCATCCATCATCCAGCCATCTGTCTATTCATCTGTATATTCATCCATCCATTTGTCTATACATCCATCCATTTATTCATCCATCCATCTGCCAGTCTATTTTTCCATCCATCCATCCATCTGTCTATTCATCCATATATTCGTCCATCCATCTGCCAGTCTATTAATCCATCCATCCGCCAGTCTATTAATCCATCCATCCATCCAGCCATCTGTCTATTCATCCATCCATCTGCCAGTCTATTTATCCATCCATCCATCCATCTATTCATCCATATATTCGTACATCCATCTGCCAGTCTATTAATCCATCCGTCAGTCTATTAATCCATCCATCCATCCTTCCATCCATCCATCCAGCCATCCATCATCCAGCCATCTGTCTATTCATCCATCCACCTGCCAGTCTATATATCCATCCATCCAGCCGTCTGCCTATCCATCTGTCTATTCATCCATCCATCCGCCATTCTATTAATCCATCCATCCATCATCCAGCAATCTGTCTATTCATCCATCCATCCGCCAGTCTATTAATCCATCCAGCCATCCATCATCCAGCCATCTGTATATTCATCCATGCATCTGCCAGTCTATTTATCCATCCATCCAGCCGTCTGCCTATCCATCTGTATATTCATCCATCCATTTGTCTATACATACATACATCCATCCATCCATCCATCCATCCATCCATCCATCTATTCATCCATCCATCCATCCATCTTTCTATCCAATCAGCCATCCATCCGTATATTCATCCATCCACCCCTCTTCTCATCCATCCATCTTTCTGTCTATCCATCCAACCGTATATTCATCCATTTATCTGTCTAAACATTCATCCATTCATCCTTCTGTCCATCCATCTATTAATCCATCTGCCTGTCTATTTATCCATCTGTCATTCCTCCTGTCTATCCATCCATATATATATATATATATATATAAATATATTTATACATCTGTTTGTCCATCAATCCATCCATCTGTCCCTCCATCCATCCATCTTTTTATCCATCTGTTTGTCCATCTATCCATCCATCCATATATTCAGTCATCTGTCTTTCAGTTCATCCATCCATCCATCCATCCATCCATCTATCTGTCGATCAATAATAAACTAATGGAATTAGCCTTAATGATATATTTATCACCATCTTAAAGTAATTTTGATATTTTACAAACAAATAATTTGTAAATATTATTTAAATTGTGCCAATCTACATATTTCAGTAAACAGATATAAACAAAGAAATTGCCCAGGATATCTCAGTGTTTGAAAACATCTGGCTTGAAATCCCAGCATCCAGATACCCACCAGTCCCTCTGTGGATCTTATGTTATCCAGCTGCACCACTTCCAGATGGGCGGCCTGGGACACCATGGGGTCCGAAGAGAGGGAAATGATGTGGTCACACACACCTGACAGTGTCTTACACTAAGGACAGAGAGAAAAAAGAACAGTAAGAAAAGTTTAATAATTTGATATATCTTGACCAAGAGAGGCACAGAAAATGTTTCCCAGCCGAAGCTGATGATGGGATACAATATGCTGATGATTTTGTTGCATGTTCACCGCGCTGCTTCGTAAACACCATCTGCGCTGAGACCGAGTGTCACCAGGAGGCACCATATTATAATGTAATAATGTGACCAGGATGGTCTCATAAGCATAATTCTCTATGATCTTGCTGTCTTCTTTGAATTGATCCATCCAATCACGATTCAACCTCAATCTGCTGCTCCACTAATCAGTGAAGGTGTTCCTGGTGTTGCAAACAGAAACTTTCTCTCTCTTGCTGTCACTCTCAGATGAAATGTGGCCTGTCCTGGTATTTATAGCAGAGAGCCAGCTGTACCCTGACTGACACTGCAGCATGGGCTAGACTCCATGAATCTAATGTAAATTTATTTCTCTCACACTCACCTCACACACACACATACTCACTCACTTTTTCTCACTTCATCACAGATTTCTATTTTTGAACAGAGGAGCAAGATAAGGAGTTTTATGTAAATGAATCAAGAGGTTGTGTGAAAATATAAATGTCACTCTTACCACATGCAGTATCTTATTTTCTGTCTCATACACTGTGCCGTCCTAAAAGGCAAGAAGAGAAAAGGTTTTTTAACAATTCCATTCCAATACATCACTTACAGTCTCACTTCTGAACGACTAGACATAATTAAAACTGGCTAATATATTTAAATAAAAATAAAAATTAATATGCAAAAATGGACTTTACTGTTCATATGCACATTCATGAGATCGGGTAGAAAAAAACATACTTTAAACATAATACATATAGTCTTATCTTTTCTTAAAATATTGATTAAATATTTTTACAGTAAACACATAAATATATATATATATATATATATATATAATCTAATATTAAGAATATACTGCATTTTTATATAATATACTGTATACTGCTTTGTTATTTGTTAATCTTTCATTGCAATTTTAAATAGATAGATAAATAGATAGATAGCTTTTAATTTTAAGAAAATATTAATAAAGAATGGTCAAAACTTAATTCATCATAAATTCTCTAAAAGCATTCCTCCTGATGCAATTATGCTTCTGATTTTTATTTATTTTTTTACCGAATACAGCCAAAAAAAATACTTTCTGTTATATAATACTAAAAGATTATACACTGCTCAAGAAAATAGAGGGAACACCAAAACAACACATCCTAGATCTGATGAAATGAAATATTCTTATTAAATGCTTTGTTCTTTACTTAGTTAAATGTGCCGACAACAAAAATCACACAAAAATGATCAATGGAAATCAAATTTATTAACCCATGGAGCTTTGGATTTGGAGTCATAC